>JAJUPC010000031.1:1525000-1677539 GCA_023614405.1 Avena insularis | reverse complement strand
CCTATGAACCACAACTAGAGTCATTGGATGTGTGTTCTTTCCATGAACCACAGTGAGTCCTTGCATGTGCTCTTCATGAACCACATAAGGATACACTGCACTCATCAGATGTGTGTTCTTCCCATTAACCATGCCTAGAGTCATTGCATGTGTTCTTCACAAACCATATCATGAACTACATCCAAAGGTCATTGCATGTGTGTTCTTCCCATTAACCACACATGGATCCACCAAAGGTCGCTTGCATGTCTTCTTTCATGAACCACAGCTTAGAGTTATCATTGATGTGTTCTTTCACAAACCACATATCGCCTAGTGTCATTGCATGTGTGTTCTTCCCATGAACCACATGGATCCACCAGTTGTCATTGCATGTGTTCTTTTCACGTAATCTACATATCACCAATGTCATTTCATGTGTGTTCTTTTCATGAACCATATCACCAAAGGTCATTGCATGTGTGTTCTTCTCACAAACCACGAAGGATATCCACTGTCATTGGCATGTGTGTTCCTCCCATGCACTACACATGGATCCACATCGTGTCATCGCATGTCCGCTTCTTTTCATGAACCACATGTAGAGTCATTGCATGTGCATGAACTACATGGATCCACCAGTCATTGCATGTGTGTTCTTCTCACAAACCATATCATGATCCAAAGAGTGTCATTGCATGTGTGTTCTCCCATGAACCACACAGTCATTGCATGTGCATGGATCCATGGTCATTGGATGTGAGTTTTCATGAACCACAACTAGAGTCATTGGATGTGTGTTCTTTCCATGAACCACATAGAGTCATTGCATGTGTGTTCTTCTCATGAACCACATAAGGATCCACCGAGTCATTGCATGTGTGTTCTTCCCATTAACCACAGCTAGAGTCATTGCATGTGTTCTTCACAAACCATATCATATCACCAAGAGTCATTGCATGTGTGTTCTTCCCATGAACCACACATGGATCCACCAAAGGTCATTGCATGTGTGTCCTTCTCACATGAACCACATATGGATCCACCAGTGTCATTGCATGTGTGTTCTTTTCATGAACCACATATGTCATTGTCATGTGTGTTCTTCTCAAAAACATAAGGATCCACTGTCATTGATGTGTTCCTCTACTACACATGGATCCACTGTCATATGTGTGTTCTTTCATGAACCACAACTAGAGTCATTGCATGTCTGTCCTCATGAACCACACATGGATCCACCAGAGTCATTGCATGTGTGTTCTTCTCACATGAACCACACATGGATCCAGTCATTGCATGTGTGTTCTTCCCATATGGATCCACCTAGGTCATTGCATGTGTGTTCTTCCATGAACCACACATGGATCCACCAGTGTCATTGCATGTGTTCTTTCATGAACCACACATGGATCCACCATCATTGCATGTGTTTTTCTCATGAACCACATATCTTATCATTGCATGTGTGTTCTTCCCATTAACCACATATAGAGTCATTGCATGTGTGTTCTTCTCACAAACCATATCATGGATCCACCCAAAGGTCATTGCATGTGTGTTCTTCTCATGAACCACACATGGATCCACGTGTCATTGCATGTCTGCTTCTTTCATGAACCACATATTAGAGTCATTGCATGTGTGTTTCTTTCACAAACCACAGTGTCATTGCATGTGTCCACATATGGATCCACCGGTGTCATTGCATGTCCGCTTCTTTTCATGAACCATGAGTCAGTCATGTGTGTTCTTCATGAACCACATGGATCCACCAGGTCATTGCATGTGTGTTCTTCACAACCACATATGGATCCACCAGAGTCATTGCATGTGTTCTTCTCCCAGAACCACATGGATCATTGCATGTGTGTTCTTCATGAACCACATATGGATCACCATTAGAGTCATTGCATGTGTGTCCTTTTCACAAACCACACATGGATCCACCAGTGTCATTGCATGTGTGTTCTTCTCATGAACCACAAGGATCTAGAGTCATTGGATGTGTTCTTTCCATTGTGTTCTTCCCATGAACCACATGGATCCACCAGTGTCATTGCATGTGTGTTCTTCCCATGAACCACATCACCAGAGTCATTGCATGTGTTCTTCTCACAAAACATATCATGAACCACACCAAGAGACATTCCATGTGTGTTCTTCTCATTAACCACATGTTGTCATGTCATGTGTTCTTTCATGAACCACAGCTAGAGTCATTGCATGTGTGTTCTTTTCACAAACCACATATCACACCAGTGTCATTGCATGTGTGTTCTTCCCATGAACCACACATGTCATTTCTTTCATGAACCACCATCTAGAGTCATTGTCATATGTGTTCTTCCCACAAACCACACATGGATCCACGTGTCATTGCATGTGTGTTCTTCTCACAAACCACATACATGGATCCAGAGTGTCATTGCATGTGTGTTTTTCATGAACCACATGGATCCACCAGTCATTGCATGTGTGTTCTTCTCATGAACCATGGATCCACCTGTCATTGCATGTGTTCTTCTCACAACCACACATGGATCCAGCATCATTGGATGTGTGTTCTTCTCATGAACCACAGCTAGAGTCATTGCATGTGTGTTCTTCCATGAACCACATAAGGAGTCCTTGCATGTGTGCTTTCTCATGAACCACATGGATCCACCAGTGTCATTGCATGTGTGTTCTTCTCATGAACCACTATCCACCTAGAGTCATTGCATGTGTGTTCTTCTCACAAACCATATCATGAACCACACCAGTGTCATTGCATGTGTGTTCTTCTCATTAACCACACATGGATCCACCAAAGGTCATTGCATGTCCGCTTCTTTTCATGAACCATACTAGAGTCATTGCATGTGTTCTTTCACAAACCACATATCACCAGTGTCATTGCATGTGTGTTCTTCCCATGAACCACACATGGATCCACCAGTGTCATTGCATGTGTGTTCCTTCTCACAAACCACATCTGGATCCACCAAGTGTCATTGCATGTGTGTTCTTTCACAGACCACATATCACCAGTGTCATTGCATGTGTGTTCTTCTCACAAACCACATAAGGATCCACCAATGTCATTGGATGTGTGTTCCTCTCATGAACCACACATGGATCCACCGTGTCATCGCATGTCCTTCTCTTTCATGAACCATATCTAGAGTCATTGTATGTGTTCTTCCCATGACCACATGGATCCACCAGTGTCATTGCATGTGTGTTCTTCTCACAAACCACATATGGATCCACCGGTGTCATTGGATGTGTGTTCTCCCATGAACCACACATGGATCCAAAGGTGTCATTGCATGTCTCTTCTTCTTTCAACCACATGAACCACTAGAGTCATTGCATGTGTGATCCTCTCACGCACCACACATGGATCCACCAGTGTCATTGGATGTTCTTCTTCATGAACCACAACTAGAGTCATTGGATGTGTGTTCTTTCCATGAACCACAGCCAGAGTCCTTGCATGTGTGCTCTTCTCATGAACCACATAAGGATACACAGGACTCATTGCATGTGTGTTCTTCCCATTAACCACAGCTAGAGTCATTGCATGTGTGTTCTTCTCACAAACCATATCATGAACCACACCAGTCATTGCATGTGTGTTCTTCTCATTAACCACACATGGATCCACCGTGTCATTGCATGTCTTCTCTTTTCATGAACCACGTTAGAGTCATATTGCATGTGTGCTCTTTTCACAAACCACATATCAGCAGTCATTGCATGTGTGTTCTTCCCATGAACCACACAGACCACATATGGATCCACCAAGATCATTGCATGTGTGTTCTTTCACGCATGATCCACATATCACTAGTGTCATTGCATGTGTGTTCTTCTCACAAACCACAAGGATCCACCGTGTCATTGGATGTGTGTTCCTCTCATGAACCACACATGGATCCACCGATGTCATCGCATGTCCGCTTCTTTTCATGAACCATATAGAGTCATTGCATGTGTTCTTCTCAAAGACCACACATGGATCCACCAGTGTCATTGCATGTGTGTCCTTCCCACAAACCACAGATGGATCCAAAGAGTGTCATTGGATGTGTGTTCTCCCATGACCACACATGGATCCACCGTGTCATTGCATGTCCGCTTCTTTTCATGAACCACGCTTAGAGTCATTGCATGTGTGATCCTCTCACACACATGGATCCACCAGTGTCATTGGATGTGTGTTCTTCTCATGAACCACAACTAGAGTCATTGGATGTGTTCTTTCCATTAACCACAGCCAGTCCTTGCATGTGTGCTCTTCTCATGAACCACATAAGGATACACCGACTCATTGCATGTGTGTTCTTCCCATTAACCACATAGAGTCATTGTGTGTTCTTCTCACAAAACATATCATGAACCACACCAGAGTCATTGCATGTGTGTTCTTCTCATTAACCACACATGGATCCACCAGTGTCATTGCATGTCTTCTCTTTTCATGAACCACAGTTAGAGTCATTGCATGTGTGTTCTTCTCACAAACCACATATCACCAGTGTCATTGCATGTGTGTTCTTCCCACGGACCTCACATGGATCCACCAGTCATTGTTCAACCACATATCCACCAATGTCATTGCATGTGTGTTCTTTTCATGACCACATATCACCGGTGTCATTGCATGTGTTCTTCTCAAACCACAAGGATCCACGTGTCATTGGATGTGTGTTCCAATGACCACACATGGATCCACCGATGTCATCGCATGTCCGCTCTTTCATGAACCGCATATAGAGTCATTGTATGTGTGTCTTCCCATGACCACAGTGTCATTGTATGTGTGTTCTTCTCACAAACCACATATCATGATCCACAATGTCATTGCATGTGTGTTCTCCCATGAACCACACATGGATCCACCGGTGTCATTGCATGTGTTCTTTTCATGAACCATGTTAGAGTCATTGCATGTGTGATTCTTTCACAAACCACACATGGATCCACCAGTGTCATTGGATGTGTGTTCTTCTCATGAACCACAACTAGAGTCATTGGATGTGTGTTCTTTCCATGAACCACAGCCAGAGTCCTTGCATGTGTGCTCTTCTCATGAACCACATAAGGATACACCAGACTCATTGCATGTGTGTTCTTCCCATTAACCACAGCTAGAGTCATTGCATGTGTGTTCTAATCACAAACCATATCATGAACCACACCAAGAGTCATTGCATGTGTGTTCTTCTCATTAACCACACATGGATCCACCGTGTCAGCATGTCTCTTTTCATGAACCATGCTTAGAGTCATTGCATGTGTTCTTTTCACAAACCACATATCACCAGTGTAATTGCATGTGTGTTCTTCCCATGGACCACACATGGGTCCACCAGGTCATCATTGCATGTGTGTACTATTCACACACCCCATATCACCAAGGTCATTGCATGTCTCTTCTTTTCATAGACCACATATCACCAGTGTCATTGCATGTGTGTTCTTCTCACAAACCACGTAAGGATCCACCAGTGTCATTGGATGTGTGTTCCTCTCACATACCACACATGGATCCACCGATGTCATCGCATGTCTGCTCTTTTCATGAACCACGTGTAGAGTCATTGCATGTGTCTTCCCATGAACCTCACATGGATCCACCAGTGTCACTGCATGTGTGTTCTTCTCACAAACCACATATTGATCCAAAGAAGGTCATTGGATATGTGTGTTCTCCCATGACCACACACATGGATCCACATATCATTGCATGTCCGCTCTTTTCATGAACCACAGTTAGAGTCATTGCATGTGTGATCCTCTCACGACCACACATGGATCCAAGTGTCATTGGATGTGAGTTTTTCTCATGAACCACAACTAGAGTCATTGGATGTGTGTTCTTTCCATGAACCACAGCTAGAGTCCTTGCATGTGTGCTCTTCTCATGAACCACATAAGGATACACCAGACTCATTGCATGTGTGTTCTTCCCATTAACCACAGCTAGAGTCATTGCATGTGTGTTCTTCTCACAAACCATATCATGAACCAGAGTCATTGCATGTGTGTTCTTCTCATTAACCACACATGGATCCACCGTCATTGCATGTCCGCTTCTTTTCATGAACCAAAGTTAGAGTCATTGCGTGTTTTTTTTTCATAAACCACATATTACCATTGTCATTGCATGTGTGTTCTTCCCACATACCACACATGGATCCACCAGTGTAATTGCATGTGTGTCCTTCTCACATACCACATATGGATCCAACAGTGTCATTGCATGTGTGTTCTTTTCGCAGACCACATATCACCAATGTCATTGCATGTGTGTTCTTCTCACAAACCACGTAAGGATCCACCAATGTCATTGGATGTGTGTTCCTTCTCACAACCACACATGGATCCACCGTCATTGCATGTCCGCTTTTTTCATGAACCATAGAGTCATTGCATGTGTGTTCTTCCCAGACCACACATGGATCCACCAGGTGTCATTGCATGTGTGTTCTTCTCACAAACCACATATGGATCCAGTAGTGTCATTGGATGTGTGTTCCCACAGACCACATGGATCCACCGGTGTCATTGCATGTCCGCTCTTTTCATGAACCACGCTTAGAGTCATTGCATGTGTGATCCTCTCACGGACCACACATGGATCCACCAAAGTGTCATTGGATGTGTGTTCTTCTCATGAACCACAACTAGAGTCATTGGATGTGTTCTTCCATGAACCACAGCAGAGTCCTTGCATGTGTGCTCTTCTCATGAACCACATAAGGATACACTCATTGCATGTGTGTTCTTCCCATTAACCACTGACTAGAGTCATTGCATGTGTGTTCTTCTCACAAACCATATCATGAACCACACCAAGTCATTGCATGTGTGTTCTTCTCATTAACCACACATGGATCCACCAAAGTGTCGTTGCATGTCTTCTTTTCATGAACCACGGTTAGAGTTATTGCATGTGTGTTCTTTTCACAAACCACATATCACCAAAGTGTCATTGCATGTGTGTTCTTCCCATGAACCACACATGGATCCACCGTGTCATTGCATGTGTGTTCTTTTCTGAACCACATATCACCAATGTCATTGCATGTGTCTTCTTTTCATAGACCACATATCACCAGTGTCATTGCATGTGTGTTCTTCTCACAAACCACGTAAGGATCCACGTGTCATTGGATGTATGTTCCTCACAGACCACACATGGATCCACCGTGTCATCGCATGTCCGCTTCTTTTCATGAACCATATAGAGTCATTGTATGTGTGTTCTTCACACACACCACACTTGGATCCCCCAGTGTCATTGCATGTGTGTTCTTCTTACAAACCACATATGGATCCACAACCACACATGGATCCACAGGTATCATTGCATGTCGCTGCTTTTTCATGAACCACAGTTAGAGTCATTGCATGTGTGATCCTCTCACAGAACACACATGGATCCACCAGTGTCATTGCATGTGTGTTCTTCTCAAGAACCACAAATAGAGTCATTGGATGTGTGTTCTTCCATGAACCAGAGTCCTTGCATGTGTGCTCTTCTCATGAACCACATAAGGATACACCAGACTCATTGCATGTGTGTTCTTCCCATTAACCACTAGAGTCATTGCATGTGTGTTCTTCTCACAAACCATATCATGAACCACAAGTGTCATTGCATGTGTGTTCTTCTCATTAACCACATGGATCCACCAGTTGCATATGTCCGCTCTTTTCATGAACCACAGTTAGAGTCATTGCAGTGTTTTTTTCATAAAACCACATATCACTAGTGTCATTGCATTTGTGTTCTTCCCATGAACCACACATGGATCCACCAGTGTCATTTGATGTGTGTCCTTTTCAGAAACCACATATCACCAGTATCATTGCATGTGTGTTCTTTTCACAGACCACATATCACTAGTGTCATTGCATGTGTGTTCTTATATCAAACCACGTAAGGATCCACGGTGTCATTGGATGTGTGTTCCTCTCACACACACACATGGATCCACCGATGTCATCGCATGTCCGCTTCTTTTCATGAACCAGCATATAGAGTCATTGCATGTGTGTTCTTCCCATGACCACACATGGATCCACCAGTGTCATTGTATGTGTGTTCTTCTCACAAACCACATATGGATCCAGTGTCATTGGATGTGTGTTCCTCCCAAGACCACACATGGATCCACCGTGTCATTGCATGTCCGCTTCTTTCATGAACCATGCTTAGAGTCATTGCATGTGTGATCCTCTCACACACACACATGGATCCACCAGTGTCATTGGATGTGTGTTCTTCTCATGAACCACAACTAGAGTCATTGGATGTGTGTTCTTTCCATGAACCACATAGAGTCCTTGCATGTGTGCTCTTCTCATGAACCACATAAGGATACACCAGACTCATTGCATGTGTGTTCTTCCCATTAACCACTAGAGTCATTGCATGTGTTCTTCTCAAACCATATCATGAACCAAGAGTCATTGCATGTGTGTTCTTCCCATTAACCACACATGGATCCACCAGTGTCATTGCATGTCTTCTCTTTTCATGAACCATGCTTAGAGTCATTGCATGTGTGTTCTTTTCACAAACCACATATCACCAGTGTCATTGCATGTGTGTTCTTCCCATGAACCACACATGTATCCACCAGTGTCATTGCATGTGTGTTCTTTTCACAGAACCACATATCACCAATGTCATTGCATGTGTCTTCTTTTCATAGACCACATATCACCAGTGTCATTGCATGTGTGTTCTTCTCACAAACCACGGATCCACTGTCATTGGATGACCACACATGGATCCATGCTTCTTTCATGAACCACATATAGAGTCATTGCATGTGTGTTCTTCCCCATGCACCACATGGATCCACAGTGTCATTGTATGTGTGTTCTTCTCACAAACCACACATATTGATCCAGCAATGTCATTGGCATGTGTGTTCCTCCCATGACCACACATGGATCCACCTGTCATTGCATGTCCGTCTTTCATGAACCATAGTTAGAGTCATTGCATGTGTGTTCCTCTCAGACACCACACATGTATCCACCAGTGTCATTGGATGTGTGTTCTTCTCATGAACCACAACTAGAGTCATTGGATGTGTGTTCTTTCCATGAACCACAGCCAGATTCACTGCATGTGTGTTCTTCTCATGAACCACATAAGGATACATGTCATTGCATGTGTGTTCTTCCCATGAACCACAGCTAGAGTCATTGCATGTGTGTTCTTCTCACAAACCATATCATGAACCACCCAAAGAGTCATTGCATGTGTGTTCTTCTCATTAACCACATGGATCCACCAGTGTCATTGCATGTCTTCTTTTCATGAACCACAGTTAGAGTTATTGCATGTGTGTTCTTTTCACAAACCACATATCAGCAGTGTCATTGCATGTGTGTTCTTCCCATGAACCACATGGATCCACCAGTGTCATTGCATGTGTGTTCTTTTCATGAACCACATATCACCAATGTCATTGCATGTGTCTTCTTTTCATAGACCACATATCACCAAAGTGTCATTGCATGTGTTCTTCTCAAACCACAAGGATCCACCAGTGTCATTGCATGTGTGTCATTGCATGTGTTCTTCTCATGAACCACACATGGATCCACCAGTCATTGCATGTGTGTTCTTTTCACAAACCATATCATGATCCACATTGTCATTGGATGTGTGTTCTTCCCATTAACCACACATGGATCCACCGGTGTCATTGCATGTCTGCTTCTTTTCATGAACCACAGCTTAGAGTCATTGCATGTGTGTGTTCTTCTCATGAACACACATGGATCCACCAGTGTCATTGCATGTGTGTTCTTCTCACAAACCACACATGGATCCACCAGAGTCTCATTGCATGTGTTCTTCTCATTGCATGTGTGTTCTTCATGAACCATGCTAGAGTCATCAGCATGTGTTCTTCTCACAAACCATATCATGAACCACACCCAGTCATTGCATGTGTGTTCTTCTCATGAACCACACATGTCATTGCATGTCTCTTCTTTCTCATGAACCACAGCTAGAGTCATTGCATGATGTGTTCTTCTCATGAACCACATGGATCCACACCAGTGTCATTGCATGTGTGTTCTTCTCCCATGAACCACATGGATCCACCGTGTCATTGCATGTGTTTCTTCATAACACACACATGATCACCACTAGTGTCATTGCATGTGTGTGTTCTTCTCACAAACCACAAGGATCCACCAGTGTCATTGCATGTGTTCTTCCCATGAACCACACATGGATCCACCGTGTCATTGCATGTCCGTTCTTTCATGAACCACATATGGATCCAGAGTCATTGCATGTGTGTTCTTCATGAACCACATGGATCACTAGTGTCATTGCATGGCTTCTTTTCATGAACCACATATAGAGTCATTGCATGTGTTTTCTCACATGACCACACATGGATCCACCAGTGTCATTGCATGTGTGTTCTTCTCACAAACCACATATGGATCCAGTAGGGTCATTGCATGTGTGTTTCCCACAGAACCACACATGGATCCACCGGTGTCATTGCATGTGTGCTCTTTTCATGAACCACTGTTAGAGTCATTGCATGTGTGTTCTCTCATGAACCACACATGGATCCAGAGTCATTGCATGTGTGTTCTTCTCACAAACCATATCATGAACCACACTAGGTCATTGCATGTGTGTTCTTCATTAACCACACATGGATCCACCAGTGTCATTGCATGTCTGTTCTTTTCATGAACCACGCTTAGAGTCATTGCATGTCTGTTCTTCTCATCACACCACATGGATCACCAGAGTCATTGCATGTTGTGTTCGCATGTCTTCTCTTTTCATGAACCACACATGGATCGAGTCATTGCATGTGTGTTCTTCTCATAAACCATATCATATCCACCAGTGTCATTGCATGTGTGTTCTTCCCATGAACCACACATGGATCCACCAGTGTCATTGCATGTCTTCTCTTTTCATGAACCATCATGGATCCAGAGTCATTACAGTGCATTTGTTCTTTCACAACCACACATGGATCACTAGTGTCATTGCATGTGTTCTTCTCATAAACCACATATGGATCCACGTGTCATTGCATGTGTTCCTTCTCACAAACCACACATGGATCCACCGTGTCATTGCATGTGTGTTTTCATGAACCACATCTAGAGTCATTGCATGTGTTCTTCTCACCACATGGATCCACCAGTGTCATTGCATGTGTGTTCATGAACCACACATGGATCCACGTGTCATTGCATGTGTGTTCTCCCATGAACCACATATGGATCCACCAGTGTCATTGCATGTGTGTTCTCATGAACCACAACACATGGATCATGTCATTGCATGTGTTCTTACTCTTATCATGAACCACATCCACTGTGTCATTGCATGTGTGTCTCTCTCATTAACCACACATGGATCCACCAGTCATTGCATGTGTGCTCTTTCATGAACCACAACTAGAGTCATTGGATGTGTGTTCTTCTCCATGAACCACACTAGAGTCATTGCATGTGTGTTCTTCTCATGAACCACATAGAGTCATTGCATGTGTGTTCTTCTCACAGAACATATCATGAACCACACCCAGAGTCATTGCATGTGTGTTCTTCTCATTAACCACACATGGATCCACCGTGTCATTGCATGTCTTCTCTTTTCATGAACCACCATGATTAGAGTCATTGCATGTGTTTTTCATGAACCACATATCACTAGTGTCATTGCATGTGTGTTCTTCCATGAACCACATGGATCCACCAGTGTCATTGCATGTGTTCTTCTCACAAACCACATATGGATCCAGCATGTGTTCTTCAACCACACATGGATCCACCAGTGTCATTGCATGTGTGTTCTTCTCATGAACCACACATGGATCCACAACTGTCATTGCATGTGTGTTCTTCTCACAAACCACATATGGATCCACGGTGTCATTGCATGTGTGTTCTTCTCATGAACCACACATGGATCCACCCAGTGTCATTGTGTTCTCACTTTCATGAACCACAATAGTCATTGTCATGTGTGTTCTTCTCATAAACCACACATGGATCCACCGTGTCATTGCATGTGTGTTCTTCTCATGAACCACATATGGATCCAGTGTCATTGGATGTATGTTCTTTCATAAAACCACATATGGATCCAATTAACCTTAGAGATCCCTAACCTTAGCATGCTAGACCCAGCCTAGAAGGCACGCCCTAACACAGCTGTGTTCTCGCTTGAAACCATTGTTACATACCGCTCGACGGGTTTGCATTGCATGTGTTCTTCGTGAGATCGACTCAGTAGTCTGTCATGTGCATGATTGGCCACGCTGTCATAAACCGGCAACACCGGTCATCATGTGTGTCACGACCACTCATTGATGTGCTCATGATCCATAGTTAGAGTCATTGGATTACTTTCTCTCTCATTTCTTCCTGGGCCACATTCCACTTCACTTCCATCTCAGAGTCATTGCATGTTCTTCTCCATGCTAGAGTCATTCCATTTCAACATCATAGTGTGTTCTGTTCTTCTCATTAACCAGCTCTTTTCATTAACCACAGTTAGAGTCATTACATGTCTATTATTTTCATAGACCACTTATCACCAGTGTCATTGCATGTGTGTTCTTCTCACAAACCACATAAGGATACACCGGTGTCATTGCATGTGTGTTCTTCTCATGAACCACAGCTAGAGTCATTGCATGTGTGTTCTTCTCACAAACCATATCATGAACCACACCCAGTGTCATTGCATGTGTGTTCTTCTCATTAACCACACATGGATCCACCCGTGTCATTGCATGTTAGTTCTTCCCACGAACCACACCTACTGTCATTGCATGTCTGTTCTTTTCACAAACCACATATCACCTGTGTTATTGCATGTGTGTTCCTCTAATAAACCACACATGGACCCACCGGTGTCATTGCATGTGTGTTCTTCTCACAAACCACATATGGATTCACAAGTGTCATTGGATTCGTGTTCTTTTCATAAACCACATATGGATCCTAATTAACCTTAGGAGAGCCCTAACCTTAGCGTTAGACCGAGGCTTCTAGAAGGCACACCCTAACATAGTTGTTCGCACGATTGTTACATACCGCTCGATCGCTTGACGATTGGGATGGTTTTCATGAGATCGATCCGCGAGTAGTCTATTTTGTGGAATGATTGTCCATGCTTGCTCTAGACAAACTGGCAGCACCGGGGGCTCCCCTGTTGCGAGTGTCACGACTCATGAGTTGAGTGGGCCATATCCCAGTGTCACGTCCCCATTACTTCTCTTCCTCCTGCTTCTCTTCCTTCCCCTCAAGCCACTTCACTTCACTCCCATCTGTTGTAGCCGTGTGATGGCGCCCATCCCAATCCCCTCTCCGGCCACCCCTCCCTCTCGCCATGGGTTCAAGAGACGAGGAAATGCATCGCGGGATGGTGATTTGTGAGTCGTCCATATCTATCTCTATCATCCATGGCGCTTATCTATTTTTTGAGCCAGATCTACCTGCTTTACTCATGGCACATCAGCTATGCGGGGTGCAGTGGCTCGCCTCTTGTCCCCGGTGGAGCCGTGATGGAGAGCGAAATCCGCACCGCCAGATGCTGCTGGAAGAGGGCGCTGCCCGCGTGCCAGCCCGCATCGGCCGCGCTGTTCAAGGAGCAGAAGGCCAAGATTGGTAACCGCATCATTTACGGGCGCGTGGTGCACTGGGATCTCCGCAACCGAGAAGGGCGGGAGAGGTTACGGTCGTCCCTAGACGGACCAAGTACACCGTTATCGCCGCCGCTAGTCGCAAGAGGTGCTCGTCTCGCGAACAATGCGAATCGTGGAGATTCGTCTGGCGACTGACGAAATAAATGACTCGGAGACGGCAGCGATGATGAAATTGTTGACTAGTGGTTGAATTAATGTAGGATGTAAAATCGCACATTTATTTTGAAGAATTTGTGGTGGTCGTAGAAATGCCGGTTTATATCTCTGTCTCGTTCGTTGTGGAAGAATTTGTGATTTGATCAATTTACCTTTCCGATTTAGATCTCTGTCTGGATTAGAGGCGACCATGGACCAAAGACCCCTTTGTACTAGTGTATTCAAGCATTGGTGGTTGTTTAGCGTAATCTACATGGATTTGGCCGCTACCGTGCACAATCACAATTTATAAAGTAAAATACATGCGATTCTGAGATCAGGGGCTTACTTTGATCGAGGATCGAGGGCTTGAGCGGTGAATAAGCCAGGCTCAATATTAGGCTTGATGAGTACGATTCCTCCTCATACTGATGTCGATAAAGCTGTTGCTGTTTTATGTTGCCGTGGGTTGTGCTTTGTCCCGAAATAAATTGCTAGCCGTAGATATGGCGACAAGCCGTTATTTTCTGTGTCCTTACATTCGCGTCGTGTTTAGAGCCTCTACCTTACAAATGATACATTATGGAACGGTGGATCCTTGTTTTAAGATAGCAGTGGCACAATCTGTTCAGTTCAACTCTTACATTTCGGTTTCTATTTCCCTAAGTCGCGTCATTTTACTCGAGCGTACATTGGGTGTTTGCCCAGCAACATATACACCTACGAGGCTCGAATTTAACAAAATTACATACTATAGGTTCAAGTTCAACATATTACTATGCATCTTCATTGCGGCAGCCTTCTTCACATGACACAGGTGCCAAAGCCTTTACATCCATCCGGCTTCTTCATTTCTTGCCTTCCTCTTCCTTGCGTCGTCAATTTTCTTAGCTTCACGTACTACCCCATCGCCGGAACAATGGGCACCCAGGGCTAAATTGTCTAGCATCATGGTTCCCTCATTTTTTAATTTCTTCTAGCGACCAAAATGATGACCGTGACGGTCATGTTTCCTAACCTAACGGCGCTTCATGAAAGAAACAAAGGCGTGAATAACGCCCAATATCAACAGAGTAAATAAAACAAAATTACAATTCGGCACAAACGCCAGACGAAGACTGGCGACATTTGCTTACTAGGAGCTAATTGAGTTCGACAACCTACCTCTGTCCAGAATAGAAGGCGGGCGCTCGATTGACGGCAGCTTCCACATCCAATACATCACATTTCAGCTCAAACATGGCAGCTTTGCATACCTTTCATCAACCCAATTAGGTATGTCACCGTTATAGGAACCATGATGCCACGTTCATCCATGAAGCGAACTTTGTTTGCATGCCTTGACCATAATTCAACATGATTACGCACAGCAGCAACCATACCAGATATAGTGCAGATCTGCGCGATCGCTTCTTCCATCATGAAACAATGGTGTCCATACCACTTGCCCTTAGAGTCGCACATTACTGAGAGGACTACCGTAACCAGTAAGGAGGGTCCACGAGATCCCAATGGACCGAAAACGTGGACAAAATATGTTTGTCGGTGTTGGGCTAACAAACAATTTGAGGTTCATGAGCCAGCTAGCAGTTATAATTAATGCGAATAGCAAAGAGAAGGGTAGCTCACCCGCTTGTAGCCGTAACTTCTTCTTCCTTGATAGTAGGATCCTGCTCGAATTGCTTCAGCTCGTCGGTGGAGGCGGTAGAGCTCACGGCAATGACTGGTATATGCCATTGGAGATTAGTATCAGCATTGGGCGTATGAATGAAACAATAACTTGGCAACCCCTTAAGACAAATGTCGAAGGATCGTCCTGCACGGAGGTTGGATTCCAACGTCGCGGTGCTGAGGAAAGCTGAGAATGGATTTTGTGAAATTGGTCAACGCATCCAATCCACTTAGCTGCTTTCGATTTGCAAGAGGTTGCCGCGTTGGCGCCGCGTCCGCAGACGGATGACCGACATGAGGTCCCGACGATCTACTTCGCAGGCGGTTTAACGGAATGTTTGAATTTAGCGGGGTGAGATGAGTTTGCCTCAAATGGCCCTCTTAGTAGTTGGCGACCAACTTTTCAAACACGGTAAATTCAGGCAACTTAGGTACCCATGCGCTGGCTGCAAACTTTGGTACCTGAGACGACAGGCCCCACATGGAGGGTGAGGTGTGGCGCCCGATCGCGAGTTCAGCCTCGGATGTGGGCTAGGATATGCGGAAGAGCATGCCGGTGTGGATCTGACGACTTTCTGGTGCATCGTCTTCTCCACATGCTCGACTTGAATAAAAGGTGGTGGTCATATGGTTCCTACTCATCGCCAAGGTGAAGACCGCTGGTTATCCGTCGTCCTCGATCTGGCTGAAGCATCATGTTCCGGAAGGCTCCTCTTCGCACTCCATAGTGCGCATATGTCGAGAGATCGCTGGATCAGGTGGGATTCGGTTGTGCGCACCCATATTTTTACTTTGGTCGTTTGGATTCAGAGGGAGCGCTTCGAAGCTCTGTTGGCTGTTAAAATCATGGGGCATGTTTTCGTCCCATGGGGCCGACGGAGAATGTCATGAAGGCTTAGATCCCAGGACTGACAATGGTGGTTCGACTGTCGGTGATGAGGAATTAGCTTGGTGACTCGTGACTTGGAGCATGGTATGCAAGCGGCTGACAGTCAGGAGAAGCTCATGATCCTATCTTTCGGGGTGAAGCGTGGTCCGGCCTTAATTGGTTTGTGCTGGCGGTGACCTTATTGAAGGTATTGTTTTGAGAGCGTGGACTTTCTTCAGGGTAAAAACCTAGATCTTTGACGGGCAATGACGGTGTTTGTGCACTGTTTCCTTTTTGGAGACGTCGTTTTTGGAGAAGATGGATTTCCGGTGCTGTCTTGGTGATGGTAGTACGTTGTTTCAATTAATGAGGAACTGTAGCGGAAATTTTCTTTTTTTGTAATTCTTCTTCCTTTTTTGGTTGTGTGCATTCGTATGGCCGCTAGGGCAATACGTTGTTGTAGAGGCTGGGTAATTGGTATCCTCTGATATTAATATGCTCATTTCCAAAAAAAGTGTACACACGTGGACAAGTTCACGTACCACAGATGCATTTCATTCTTTAGTTTTTTCTTTTTTCAAAAATTCCCCGATTTATTAACAATCATCAATAATAGTACAAAATACTCTAAAAGTAAGAAAAAATATAAATAGATCATTGGACCACAATGACTATAGACACTAGCGAAATCGCACCACCGACGCCGCCCTCCATCAACGGAGCTGCACAAAGCTTGTCGTAGTAGAGCTTGTTGTAATAAACGTACAATAAGTTATGATGCTAAGAACTTAAAAAACCAACGCACCAAAGTAGCAATCATCGTCAAATATGATAAACGGAGAGGCTGACCTCAAGCTACACCAAGGAACACAAAAACCGACTGAATCCCGAAGATCTATCAAACAGAAGAATCCATGTGTGCCGTAACACTAGATGCACCACGGGCGAGGATATGATAGGGATCTTATTCTCACTTCGGGTGCCGTCACATCACCATCCTAAAAAGAAGACAGTGAAAACACCTAAATAAATAACGGAAACCCTCTCGCCGGCTAGAGGCCGTGGTCTGCTGCATCTCTAAGGCTCCAAGAACACTGAAGACGGAGCGTACCGACATCATCGCTGCCAGCAAGGGACAGGATCTAGACATCTTTCAAGATCGCCTCTTGGTTGGAGCCGTACAGGTTCGTAACTTAGGATTATGATAGCTTTGATGTTGGTGCTTATATTTCATTCTTTAGTTAACCAATAAAGCACAAAAGGTTTCAATCTTCTACGCCTATTTGATTTATATAATTTTAAGAAGCTATGACAATAAATATGTTCCATTGTAATGTTCTGTCATAATTAACCTGATATGATTGACCAATAGAGTTACAGAGTTAGACTGTCATTTTTTGCAAAAAGGAAGAACAATTGTCTCTGCATTGGTTGCTGAACACAACCATTTTTGCAAAGCTATACTCTAACTTCTAATCCAACGTCTTACATTACATAGTTACATGGTGAGAAAAGGTAGATGAAATTACAGCCAAACCATTATAACACACGACACACTTATGCAAAAATAATTTAAACTTTGCAATAAGAAAGGTTGTGTGCATCTACTGATGCAGAGGCCGGGACTACATTCCCATTTAAAAAAATATATGCAACACAAATCGTATTTCCAGGCTATCCAAATCTTCTAAACAAATCACATGCTACCTAATCAGATGTCTACACCTAGAGTCCAACGACGCCCATGCCTCCACGCGGTGAAGATATAGGACATTCGGATAGCCATGTGGATAAACTGAAAAAGACAAGAAGCTTTCACATATTTAAGAACACATCACTAAGGAAGTTCCAAATTAGGCATTAACACCACTTCGATTAATTCCTGAATATTTTCGTTATATCACTTGCTGGGATAAGGTAAAATAAATACAGAATTGTCCGCCGTAGAAGGGCGCTTCAGGACATGGTGTAATGAGATTATGAAATGTTTCCTCCTCGTCACAAATATATCATTTCTTATTCCCATTCCAACACGTTGTCAGTTATACTTTGTCAAAAGCACCCCTTATACAAAAACATGCACAAATATTTTCATTCTTAGATGCACCCACGTATATGGCAAAATACGGGAATAACTTGTGGCTAGGGATGAAAGGCCAACCAAGATCACTGAACTTCCAAATGTACTTCCGCAAAGAACTTGCAAATCTATGACATGGGAGAGGGCACTAGTAGAAAACATACTTAGTCTCGGTTCAGAAGGACCTTTAGTTCTGGATGCCAATCCGGGATCATGGAATTAGGACTAGAGGTAAGACCTTTAGTCCCGGTTTGGTTACGAACTGGGACTGGAGGTCCATCACGTGACCCCTCGTCGTGCGCTGGGCTAGAGTAAACACGAACCAGGACTAAAGGTTCCATGTCGCGGCAGGGCAGCGTTTTGGCCATTTGGGTGTCGCGGGAGATGGGGTTTTAGGGTTTGTGTTTTCCTTCCATTTTATGTTTGTGTTAAATTGTTTTTCATTATATGTTTTCATTTTAAATAAGTTTTCAGATATATACACGGTTACTACATAGTACTTGTACACATTGATGCATATATAATATAATTTCTCTTTAGCATACATACATCTATATACAATTTGGTATCTGAGACCCAACCATGTTCACAGCCGTCTATCTCTATTACATGGATGCTTTTAGGGTCTATCTATATTGTATTCTCTGCATGGGTTTACGACCTCGTCAACCAAATATCCCGCCAATTCCTCTGGAATTGCTAGTAGCGATCACATGGTAGGAGCTTTTCCGCATCGCTTCCAGCTAAAAAGAAGGAAATCAATATGAATATATCAATCATCATAAAAATATGAATGTAACTCAACACAAATTATGATAATACAAATAAATTTTGAATACATTGTTTACGCACTTGAAAAATTGCAACTTCTACTCACTAGTGAAAGTACTGAATGAACTCGCAAACATAGTATCCACATAGATTAGTCCTCTTGGCGGCCTCGCACACTTTACAAGAATAAAATTCAATCAAATAATAATCAAGCATGCATAATAATTGTATTGAAACTAGAATTAAAAAGATCTGCGGACCTAGCTCGTACTACTTACCGGAATCGGTTTAGAAATCAACTCCTCACGCCATTGACCGCGGATCGCAATCTTGAACTGTGTTCAAACACTGCCCAATAAAGAAAATAAATGAATGCATTAATAATTACTTGATATCTCAGAAATTGAACGAAAGAGACCGATATAGTGAGATAATGATTGAAATTACTTATTGAGATTTTCGATCATGTTGTGGTACTCTTTCATGTCCACTTTGGATGATCCATTATATGAACTCTTCCCAAGTCAACGGAAATGATTAAAAGAATCCAGTGGAAGCTGCGCAAGGTTTATATACGTTAGTAACCCATCATTACATTTAACAATGAGCAAGCAAAAGTTAATGTGTACAAACAGAAACATTCTCACCCAAAGTGGTAAGGAAATAGTATTTCCTTACAGAAATGCTGCTTCTTGAAAAACCGAAGCAAGTTACGCTCCGTGTCCACGGGCTTCTCCTCTAACATAACTCCATTAATTCGATTTGGGTTAATGAATCCAAATTAATGGATTCTCTCTTTGTTACATTCGAGAATCTTCATTCGGCACCATAGCGTATACTACCGACAATGAATTGAATGAGGTGAGCAAGATACTTATTAATTACATAAATAAACTAATTACTTACACACAATAGCAACTGAGGATAGATTTGTCGAGGTCCCTTTGATTGAATAACTGAAAGTTTTTTGAAAGTTCAATATGGACCTCGTCTTTACTGAAGTAATGCTCCTCTCTAACTTTCGCTATGATCCATCGTCGCCCTTCTTTTGCGGCTTTAATATACCATGCATGCAATGTTCGTACTTTTGTTGGAAGATCCGGGCGTCTCGTAACTGACCAAAGGCTGCTGTAGACATATTGTCGTGCTATAGAAGTCATTAGAGGGACCAACACTGCCAAGTATGTTATCAAGAGACATATAATACATCTCGGATAATCCAGATAATGCAATAATAATATAAGATAAAATACAATAATACATATTGTATAATCCAGATAATGCAACAATAATATAAGATAAAAGTACATCTCGCTCATATCAAACTAGGCGTCGATAAAACTCTGGTGAGAGCAGGAGGTGTACACCAGAGATAAGGAACCATCACCGGAGCATAGCTCGGGTGAGATCCGTGAAGAACCTCCCACATATTGGAGAACCTGATCTCGAAAATAGCCATATATCGACATACGTGCTCGTCCTCCTCCCTAACATGATGATCACCACCACCTCCTCCGGGGGTCCCCTCTACCGCCTCCCGGACCACACAACCGCCACAAAGAAGCTCCGTTCGGCGATGATACCTGATTCCTCACCAAGCTACGAGTCTGGCGGGTAACACCTCCCAGTGCCACACTGACGGAGGCCTAGGCTCCGGGCATCTCGGACGCGGAGCCTAGGCATCCGTCATTGCCACCGAGTGGATGACGAGGACGCGACATAACTAAATCATAACATAAACAATCATATAACATACACACTAAATTAAACCCCTTAACCTAAACCCTGACCCTAAACTAAATCCCTAAAACCTAACTAAACTAAACCCGATCCCGGGTCGCAATTAGTGGATTTCGGCCCTTTGTTCGATGATGAGATCGATCGCTAACTAAACTAAACTAAATCAACCTAATTAACTAAACTAAACCTAAAATAAACTAAACTAAATGTAATTAACTAAACAAAACTAAACTAAACCTAATTAACTAAACTTAACTAAAATAAACGTAATTAACTAAACTAAACTAAAACTAAATCCCCTAAACACTAAATTAATTAAACCCAAACACTAATAACTCAATTAACCTGCCTCCTCGAGATCCGAGAAGCTCACTGCGAGGGCGGGCGTGGCTACTCTCTCCTCCCCATGGCTGGGCTCCTCCTCCCACAGGCGTTGTAACAGTGGTGGGCGGGAAGGATGGCACGGCGGGCTCCTCCACTGCTTCGGCGAATCGGCGGGGAAGAAGGTGAATGGCGTGCTTCGGGTTGTGGCTCGAACCAGGGTGGAGGGGCGGGATGAAAGTTGTGTATAATTTTGGCACCACATTCTCAGAGCCGTCAAGCCATGCTTTCCCGCCATTTCCCTCCCGCTTCTCGCCATGTTTTCCCGCTATTTCCTCTATATCTGGGGCGGCCGCCATATTAAATGCCATCCACACATCCACACCTTTCTCTCTCACAACAATGGGCACCACTTATTGGGTCTTTCTAACCCTAGAGACCGAGGAACCGGTTGTGCGCCTCTAGCTACCCATGTCTGGCGATGACCTACACGTATAGGGGTGTATCGCAAGATTTTGATAAGTAAGAGTGTCAACCCAACGAGGATGTGTATAAAGGTCTTGGCTAGTGGTATGGATCAGAATTCTCGCAAATATTAGCAAACGGATTTTTAGGGTTTTCGATAAAGCAAGTAAACAAAGTACGAGTAAACAAAACAGTAAGAATGAATGCAACAAGTGGCTCAACTTTATGCAGCAAAGAATGACAAGGTTATATTTCTATAGATGACCAAACGTTCTCGAGGACACATGGGAAGACCGCCAAGTGCTTTAAGTCAGATAGTTGATTAATCTTCTCTAGCTTGCTAAGTGTTGTGTGGGTGAACTTTGTGCATAATGTACCGTCTCATCCAAGACTTAATACATACTTGTGATTAAACCCCTTGCAAACATCCAAGTAAGTACAAGAAAGTAATTAGGTAAAACCTAACCTGACTTTTAAACTCTAAGACCCTTACATCCCTTGTGCAATGGTTTCCTAACACGGGTTCAGGTTTCTGTCACTCCGACAACCCCTACGATTAGTATCCAAATACACAATGCATTCCCCTACGCCCATATAGGTGAAGTGTCATGTAGTCGACGTTCACATGACACCACTAGAAGAAGTACACCACAACTTAAATAACAATCTATTGAATCTTTCTCAACGCAACTCCACTACTAACAACAAGACTTCTCCCATGTCCTCAAGAACAAAACGAACTACTCACAAGACATCATATGGATCATGATCAGAGATGGAATAATGATGTATAACAATCTGAACATAAACAATAATTCAATGGTTCACTCAATAGCATCAACTACAAAGAGTAATCAACACCGGGAAAGTTTCCCCTATGAACTATAGCAAGATTCAACCAATTGTTACATCAATATGGAGATGGTGATGAGGGTGCTGATGGTGATGATGGTGGTGATGATGATGATGATGATGATCCCGATGAAGTCCAGTTTGATGGTGGTGTTGATGGCGATGATCTCCCCTCTTCGGGAAGGAATTCCCCTGGCAGAAATCTGTCTGCCGAAGAGATCTTTCTCTACTTTCCGTATTTTACCAAGTCAGCAGAGAATTTTCCGCCCCTTGAGCGGCGGGCGTGAATCGTTCATGGTTGCTCCTAAGTATTAGGGTTTCGGGAGGAAGATATATGCCAGAGGGGAGAGGCTGGAGTGGGCCAGGGTGGCCACACCACTCCCTGGCGCGGCCTGGGCTTGCCCGTGCCATGGGGTGGTGTGGGTCCCCTGTGGCCCACCTCCACTCCATATTCTGGCATCTTGAGTCTTCTGGAAAAATAGAATTTTCTGTATATTTTTTTTCTGATCTTCACGAATTTTGCCTCCAAACAACACCTTTTCCATCGAATCCAACGCATGGTCCATGCTCCAAAAGTCATCAACCATGCAAAACAGATGAAATAACATAAGTATCACCTCTCAATACGAAATATATCAATGAATAATAGTGAATTAAGACATAGAATAGTGATGCAAAATGGACGTATCCTTCCCCCAAGCTTAGACTTTGCTTGCCCCAAAAACGAAGCGAAGCTCAATAAACATGACCTCGAGGTTTATGGAGTGAAGAGTCGATAAAAGAATACGGACAAGAAGCATCACATTCATCAAATACATAGATCATAATAGAAGACAACTAACTATTATTATACAACTCAACTTGCAATGAGTAAAGAAAACACAATAAAGATACATAGAGTAAAACATCATTAGTATGGCAAACTTAGCTCTTGGTCGAAGAATAGTTGATAATTTTCTGGATCTCACAAATAGCTGGTTTTTCAATTAAAGCTTTCAAAGTAGTAAACTTCAAGATCAGAGCAATGTGCAAAACAAGGAACATAAGAAACATGATTGAATAAATCACCATATGAATGAATGAAACACATCAACTCAAAATACTTCTTTGCTGAGATAGAAGGGAATAGGTTTATCGACTCAACTACAAAGTAAAAGAAAGGCCCTTTAAAGAGGGAAGCAGGGATTATGAAGTCTCATAGAGCTCCCAAAATTATGATACTTACTAGCTTTCAGCTCTCATTGCCCCTATCATAGGCATCTTTAGGTGATTAAGGTTAAAGTGAGGTCCAATCTGAGTTATATGCTTGTCAGACTATAAACTGAAGATCCCAAGTCCCTTTAGTATGAGGGCCGCTCATCATGCTACTCAACTTTAGTTACTTTTGAAGTTCTTGCCATCGTAAGTATGTGCGTATCATTGAGAACCTAAGCGGGTACCCTTGCCTGATGATACGGAAGAATCCCCATATCAAAATGACAAGGCAAGGCGACAATGAGTATCTCGACAATCTTCTTATTTACCATGGGAAAATGGTACTTTTTCTCTTCCTCTTTTCATAGTATCTTTTTTCTTTCCTTTTCTCAATAGCTATCTCTCTCTTTTTATCAGAAGAATGCTTCATAGATATCATTATGGTTTCTGTTGCAGTTTCCACCATGTCGGCATGGATTAGACCAATGACCCGGGCATTTCTCTAACACATACATAACTCCATGGACTTACAAGCTCCTTTTATTTCACTCGATTTACATCCTGAAACAAAAGAGCAAGGTATCAACTGGGTATATATTTACAAGTGTTGAAAGCGTTCCCCGTGACAACACGGTTCTGCTAATCCCCAGCCTATAATTTGCAAGCATGTAACTTTCATGGAGAGTTCACAATGGTTTAGGTTTATTAAGTGCGGAAACTAAAGTGTGCCATCAAGTTCGTGAGAGCTTTAAGCACTAATTTTCTCATAACAAGTTTAATTTGGGAGGTAGACAAAAGAGGAATTTACTTGGAATAGCAATAATGCTACTAGGTAGGTATGGTGGACACAAATGGCAAAGGTTTTGGTTTAAAGGAGGGATGTACTAGAAGAATTCCTCTCAAGTCAGGTTTTTGGCTAGCAAGGCTGGGTAGCAAGTACACGAGTTGAAGGAAACAAACAAACATACAAGTGATAAAGACAAACATGCAATCTTCCTTGGAAGCACAAAAGATCTTAACTAGAGAATACTAAACTTATGAGCAAATCAAGGAAGAAAGATGATGAAATTATTTTTATCTTGAGTACTTCTATCTTTTTCTTTTCAACTCTCAAAAATGTGTTGCTACTGACTGAGCCAGGTTTTCCAAAACCAACTAAATTAACTCAATGATCCCAAAGTGCTACCAATACTAACAACAAGATCAATCATATAACCATGAATTGAAAACTAATATAAGCTATAAAAGTAAATGAAAGAACTTCTTATTAATAATCCATAACGGAAATCACACCATGGGATACAAATCCAACGAGAGAGGGGACACTTCCATAATGCAAACCATACTACAGAATAACTCCTCTATTCAAGATATGACTCTACTAATAAGGTAAAAGGATAGAAGATAGTGATATGATACCGTGGCACTCCCCCAAGCTTGGAACAAACCAAGGGGATGCCAAACCTGATGTCGAATTACTCCTTAGGTGGTGGTGGTATCCTCTTGATGATCTCTCTGATCAGTTTCCCCAAGTCCTCAATCTCGAAGGTGAGATTGCAAATCAGCTGTGAATTTTGCTCAATGCGGCTCATGATCATGTCGTGTTGAGAATTCCAGCTCTTGCTATTCTTTCCCCACTCTTCCTTCTTGAAGTCTTTTTCCGCATGGCTAGAACAAGGAAAATCCCAATTGGAGGAGTAATTCTCCTTGGGTATATTCGTGCATGCTCTGGATAAGGGTATGGAAAGGATTCTTGGTGCGTGGAGGAAGTGACCAAGGATCTGAACGGGTGATGAGGAGGCTTCCTCCAATGGCTGGATTTTCCACCACTCCAATGCTTGCAATGGTAGGCCGGGGTGCTGGTGTTGGCCTTGCTCCTCTTCACTTCACTCTTGGTCTCCTTCTCCTTCTGGGTCTTGGAGGTCTTCCTCCATGGGCTCCTTCCTTTATCCTTGCGGACACCATTGTGCTCTAAGCTCTCAAAGAGTATGTCCTGGCAAACAAATCGAACAAAAACATGATTTAAAACCGATGCATAATAACCTCGGGGATCAGGGGTTATATACTGAAGTTTCATATCAAAAGGAAGGTCTTGGAGAAACCAGTCGAGACGAGTCCTGGGTGGCCTCACCACCTGGTGGCGTGCTGGGTGGGCCACGCCATGGGGTGGTGTGGGCCACCTGCTCCGCCTGGCCCTTTTTCGCTTTGAAACTTTCATTATTGACTGAAAACCGCAACAAAATAGTTGGATTGTACTTTCATGAACTTTTCTTACTGTAATCATACCTGTTTGAATACGGACTCTGCAGTCTCGAATTTGGTATCTAGTAGATCCTTCCGAGTCATCACTTGAATATCATCGATATCTTCATCTTCATATACTTATTACTTGAGTCATAAAACCTTTCTTCCTTATTACACCATTATCTCCACTTTCCGAAATTTCTTCCACACAAAACTTCACACAATTCTTATTAGCAACATTAGTATAAGTGAAGTGATAGAACAAGTCCAACTTCAACTGAAAACCATCAAAACATAAGCTACTGTAGCAACTCATACGAAAAGCCAAAAAGAATTCAAAAAGGAAATCGAATAAAGAAGCAAATGCAAGAGTAGCTAAATCTGTCAAAATAGACCAGCAGGTAAAGATCAAAATTTCGAAATCTTCTGTTACTCAAATCAAAAGTGCAAAACTAACGAAAGTTAAATAACAACCTGGGGCAGAAGCACAAAAATTACAGCTCAATCCGACATACAGAGATCTCTCACGAATTTTACGGTGAAGCACAAAAATCTATTTCAGGACAGCAACTTCCCCAAATATTACTTCTCTCTCATTAGAGGTTAATCTTGACACAAAAACCAAACAAAGCGGATATGAGTGGTTATCACCGAAGTAATAACTTCCAAGACTCAAAGAAACAAAAACAAACGAAAGCATAAACAAATTGGGTTGTCTCCCATAAAGCTCTTTCTTTATAGCCATTAAGATGGGCATGATAATTTTGAGGAAGCTCTCATAGGGATATGATTTGAAGTGAAAGAGAGCATTAAGAAGCAAAAACACACACATTTAAGTCTAACCCACTTTCTATGCAAGGGGATTTTGTAAACAAACAAGTTATTGAAACCAAAGGCAACTTGCATAAGAAGGCAAAAGAAGTGCAACATAAAACTTTCAGCATAAAGCGGAAACTTGATATTATTGAGATGCATAAGAACACTTTTCCCTCTCTCATAATAACTTTCAGTATCGAGCATAAACTTAACAATATATCTATCACAAGGACTATCATAGCAATGATCACTTATTCTAACAGAAAACAGGAATACTAGCTCTCATAACACTACTATGTGAAACAACATTAGAGGTATCCTTACAAAGGATAGGTGTCCCTCTTCCTCATACTTAGTGACAAAGTCTTTCACACTTGCTATTATAGGTTCATCAACCATTTGTTTATCAGGGTTCAACCTTATTCATACTTTTCATTAACCACACTAGCTATCATAGAATGTTCCTTTACCTTAACTGGAAAAGGCATTTTCTCAATATAAGGTTCAGGTAAAACATGATTAGCGATATAAACTTCAGTATTTCTTGTAGGAACAGCTCTTAGCAACAACTTTATATGGTTCATGATACTTTTAGGCACTTCAATATAAGAAGCAAAAACCCTTAAAATAAGAAGAAATAGCTTGAGAGTCTAGACCATAAGCATTTTTAATATTTTAAAAAGAAATCATCAGTTCCCATAAAAGATTCAATGCATTCATAATCATAATTTATACCTGACTTTCTACCTTTGTCATTCTCCCAAGCTTCAGCATTGTCTTGAATACGGTCCGAAGGTCCCATTTAACTTCTTCTTCCATGCAGTGAATGATCCGACAAGAAGCATCTAATAAATCCTTGTCATGTAGAGGAGCCTTGCAAAGTTATTGATAATAATATTGTTGGGGAGCTCATGAATGGTACATTTGAGCATTAGTAACTTCAAATCTCCCCCAAGCTTGAGCTATACTCTCTCCATCAAGAGGCCAAAAGTTGTATATTTGATTCGATCTTTATGAATCTCACTAGGAGGATAAAACTTTGAATAAAGAGAGGCACTATTTCCTCCCATTCCGTAGCTTGACCATTCTTTGTTAGCTACCATTCCTAGCTCTTCCTTTTAGTGATAATGAGAATAACTTCTTCTTAACTTGATGCGTAATACCGCACACTTGAACAACCCGCATAATTCGTGTATAAAGAGTAAATGATCACCGGGATGGACAGTTCCATCCCCAACATAATAGTTATCCATAACACGATCAATAATTCTTGTAGGTATTTTGAAAACATCTTTTCTCAAGTATAGGGGGTGTATCATTATTTCGATAAATAGAGTGTCGAACCCAACAAGGAGCGGAAGGTCTGGCTAGTGGTATGGATCAGAATTCTCTTCAAATACTTAGCAAAGCGGATTTTAGGGGTTTCGATAAAGCAAGTAAAGAAAGTACGAGTAAACAAAAGGCAGTAAGAATGAATGCGACAAGTGGCCCAATCCTTTATGCGACAAAGGACAAGCGGTTGTATTTCTATATATGACCAAACTTTCTCGAGGACACATGGGAAGATGCAAGTGCTTTCGCTTCATATAGTCGATTAATCTTCTCTAGCTTGCTAAGTGTTGTGTGGGTGAACACATGCTAATGTACCGTCCCATCAAGACTTAATACATGCTTGTGATTAAACCCCTTGCAAACATCTAGTAAGTACAAGAAAGTAATTAAGGTAAAACCTTGCGGAGCTTTAAACTCTAAGACCCTTCGTCCTTGTGCAATGGTTTCCTAATGGGGTTCAGGTTGTCACTCCGGCAACCCCAGATTAGTAGCCAAATACACAATGCATACCCCTAGGCCCATATAGGTGAAGTGTCGTAGTCGGCGTTCATGACACCACTAGAAGAAAGTACACCACAACTTAAATAACAATCTATTGAATCTTTCTCAACGCAACTCCACTACTAACAACAAGACTTCTCCCATGTCCTCAAGAACAAAACGAACTTCTCACAAGACATCATATGGATCATGATCGGAGATGGAATAATGATGTATAATAATCTGAACATAAACAATAATTCAATGGTTCCTCAATAGCATCAACTACAAAGAGTAATCAACACGGAAAGTTTCCTATGAACTATAGCAAGATTCAACCAATTGTTACAGCAATATGGAGATGGTGATGAGGGTGCGATGGTGATGATGGTGGTGATGATGATGATACCGATGAAGTCGACTTGATGGTGGTGTTGATGGCGACGATCTCCCTCTCGGGAAGGAATTCCCGGTAGAAATACATGCACGGAGAGATCTTTCTCTCTCGGTGTTTTCAGCAAGAGTGAGAATCTTCTATGGTCGCTCCCAGTCTTAGGGTTTCGGAGGAAGATATCGCCGAGGCGGAGGTCGGAGTGGGCAGGTGGGCACACCACTCCTGGCGACACAGGCTTTCAGCGCCATGGTGGCGTGGGCCCTGTGGCCCACCTCCTCCATCGTTTGGCATCTTGAGTCTTCAGCAAAAATAGAATTTTCCGTATATTTCGGATTTTCTGATCTTGTAATTTTGCCTCCAAACAACACCTTTTCCATCGAGAATCCACGATTGTAGCGGTCCATGCTCCAAAAGTCATCAACCATGCAAAACAGATGAAATAACATAAGTATCACCTCTCAATCTGAAATATATCAATGAATAATAGTGAATTAAGACATAGAATAGTGATGCAAAATGGACGTATCACCTGCCGGGGTACCGGCTGCCCGTCGGCTAGATGCTTAGCTCTGGAGGGGTTCCTGTCCATCATGTGCCTCAAGGTTCCGCCGCTAGGCGTCCATCATGAACCACTTCTACCTCTAGCTCACACCGGAGCAGCGGATGGATCCCATTGGGATCCAGGCAACTGAACCTAGAATGCCTTCTTCACTAAGGCAGGAAAGGAGCTTCATTAGGTAATGCGAGGTGACCGCCCACTTCAAGTGAACCACAATGAAGCCACCACTTTGTGGTGGCGAACCAGCTATCACCAGTGATGCACTACATCGCCATGGGAGATCATCCTACGCGCTGCTGATTTGTTGGGTCCTGACATAGAAAACAAAAAAATTCCACGATGAGAACTATCAAGATCTATCTACTAGATATAGAGCCAGCGGGTGGACATACATCCATGGAGAACTTACCTCAAAGACAACGAGTTTTGTTAGCAGTAGGAACTCGATGGTTGATGTAGTGATACTTGCCGATCTCAAGATGGTGTGGAAGTCGAGCACCGAATCAGCGGCGCATCCGTCCTCCTTTACGTTCAAGCCCGCGGACAACCTCCACCTCCTCGCTCGGCGATGCAGCGGCAGCAACTCCTTCCATGAAATGCCACCGGAACATGTATCTCGCTAATCTGAGACCATGGGGAATAATTCTAGAGGAGAGATCCTTCACCGGGGAGGTGTGAGGAAGAAGGAGGAAGAGGGGCCTTATAGGAGGAGGGTACCTCCCATAGCTGGCCCCCATGGGGGTGACCCCTCACCTCCCCCATTCATGTGGTGGTAACTCCTCCACATTAAAATGCCCCTTCACATTCTCTTTAAAAGTCTCCACTTTAAATGCATTAAAATTCTCTAAGTTTAATGATCTCTCATTTAATAAAACTCTTTTATTAAATTTATTCAGAATTTTGTTAATTACTTTAATTAACAAACATTCACATAAAACCCCTTGCAACATTTCAATATCACATGCAGAACCACTTTCTGCAATTTCACCCAAAACAATTCCTGTTTCTATCGTAGCAATTCCTGCGCTTTGCAATTCTATCGTCTGAAACATATGTGCTCCAAAATGGTGTCCGATAAATCTTAAGTGTGTCACCCTATAGTTTGCGAATAATGCAGACATGATTGAGACACCTCTCATATCAATAATCAGAAGCGGGACCTGGAGATCCATATTGACTCCGCATATTCAACGATGACTTACGTGATCGTGAGGACCTTTAATGCTAGTAACTTAATCCTTTGTCTCATGATATAATACATGCCAGAGATTAGATCATCGGTATCCAAATACCTAGTTTGATCTGCGTAAACATGCACTCTTTTCTCGTTCCGTGATATAACATTCTAGTGATCACATCACTTTCTTGCAAGCTATCTTAATGTGATATCTTGAGAGAATTGAAAGTATATCTATCCGCTATCGGGATTGAAAAATTCCTCTTGATCCATGAGCCTCAACATAACACCTTAAAGTAACTGAACCCATCTTTTATAGTCACCTGTTAAATTGCGGTGTGCAGGAACGTTTAATGTTATCAAGATACTCTTACGGTGTTGCAATTAACATGATCTCATGGTGCAGATAAAGATTACTTTGTATGATGTTATAGCAATATAAACATGGCGACTTGATCATTAATGTTATACTTCGGATGAATGTTCATCACATCATTTCAAATCTGTGACCTTGTTATTAACAACATCTAATGTCTATGATCAAGAAACCTTGATCATCTTGTTAATCAACAAGCTAGTCTATAAGAGAGGCATAACTAGGAACCCTTTTGTTTATTAAACACACATGTATTGACGTTAGATCAATACAATTATAGCATACAAAATAAACATCTATCATATCGCCTCTGAGAATACATAATAACAACTTTAGTATTGCCTCTCGGGGCATATTTCCTTGAGCCTCCCACTTGCACTAGAGAAAATAATCTAGTTCACATAGCGATAAATCTAACACCCATGGAGTTCGGTGTTGATCATGTTTTGCCCTAGGAGAACTTTAGTCAGCGGATCTGCTACATTTGGAGTCCATGTGTACTTTACAAACCTATATCTCCATCCTTGACATGCTTATGATGGTGTGAAACCGACTTAATAGCTTAATTCTTATGAGACCTCGGTTCCTTGGCGTTGGCTATGGCTCCATTGTTTGTCACAATAGATCACCATTAGGTCCAATGCACTAGAAACCACACCTAGTTCCGTTATGAACTCTTTCATCAAAACCACTTCTACTTTGGAAGCAAAGCCAACATATTCGCCTCCATCGTTGATCCAGCCACCACAGGTTGTTTGGAACTCCTCCAACTAGCTTCTACTCTGTTCAAGAGAAATCATTATCCGGATTGATACTTAGAGTCATCGGATCGATGTCAAAGCTAACATTGACATAACATAGCTACTAGCTCTTCTTCACCTCCGTATACAAGAAACATATCCTAGTTCTTCTCAAGTACTTGGGATATTCTTGACCGGGCCATCTAGTGTTAGAACCTAGATCAGATTGGTATCTACTAGTCAAACTAATAGCATGTGCCACATCCGGTCTTGTATATAGCATGGCATACATTATATAGCCTATGGCGAGACATAGGGATCTTATCCATTATCTCTCTTTTCTTCATACGTAGCTGGACTTTGAGTCTTGCTCAATGTCTTGCCTATGACATAGGTAAGAACCCTTCTGACTTCGTCCATATTAAACTTCTTTAATATCTTATCAAGGTATGTACTCATGATATCCCAATTAGCGCCTTGCTCTATCTCCATAGATTTTAATTCTAATATATATGGCCTTCACCAAGGTCTTTCATCGAAAATTTCTGTTTAGATAACTTTTAACCTGTTTAAAAGATCTATATCATTCAATCAATAATATGTCATCCACATATAATATCGAAATGCCACATTGCTCACTCACTTTCTTGTAAATACAAGCCTCTCCATAAGTTTGGACAAATCCAAACTCTTTGATCACCTCATCAAAGCGGAGATTCCAACTCCGGATGCTTGCTTGATCCATAGATGGATCGCTGAAGTTTGCATACCTTATTAACATCCTTAGGATCGACAAAACCCTTAGGTTGTATCATATACAACTCTTCTTCAATATTACCATTGAGGAACGCAGTTTTGACATCCATCTGCCATATTTCATAATCGAAATATGCAGAAATTGCTAACATAATCCTAACCGACTTTAGCATCGCTACGAGAGAGAATGTCTCATCGTAGTCAACTCCTTGAATTTGTTGAAACCCGTTTGCGACAAGTCGAGCCTTATAGATGGTCACATTACCATCAGCATCACTTTTTCTTTTGAAAATCCATTTATTCTCAACGGCCTTTTGATCGTGAGGTAAGTCCACCAAGGTCCAAACCTGGTTTTCGTACATGGATTCCCTCTCGGATTTCATGGCTTCTAGCCATTTGTTGGAATCCGGGCTCATCATCGCTTCTTCATACATCGCAGGGTCATCCATTTCATCAACCATGAAATTCACAACATGATTGCCATATAGTTCAGGAGCTGCACGTGTCCTACTTGACCTGCGAGGTTTGGTAGTGTCCTCTTTCGGAGTTTCATGATCAATATCATTAGCTCTCTCTTCATTAGGTGAAGTCAACTCCGAAACAATTTACATTCTTTGTGCTACTCGCCATTTCATGAAGAGAAGGTTCAATAACCTCTTGAGTTCTACCTTGAGCTACTCACACCTTTTCGCGAGAAACTCCTTCTCAAGAAAGGATCCATTCAACAAAAACCTTGCCCTGGATCTGTGATAGAAGGTATACCCAATCGTTTCCTTTAGGTATCCTATGAAGACGCATTTTAAGCTTTGGGTTCGAGTTTATCCGTGAAGTTTCTTCACATAAACATCGCATCCCCAAACTTTAAGAAATGAGCTTAGGTTTGTTTTCAAACCATAATTCATCTGTGTCGTTTCAACGGATTTAGATGGTGCAGATTTAAAGTGAATGCAGCGTTTTCTAATTGCCTAACCCCAAAATGATGGCAAGTCGATCGGAGACATCATAGATCGAACCATATCCAATAAAATGCGATTCGACGTTCAACACCATTACGTTGTGGTATTCCCGTGCGTGAGTTGTGAAACTATTCCATACTCTTTCATGTGTGTGCTAAACTCGTAACTTAGATACTCACCTCACGGTCGGACCTTGAAATTTGATCTTTCTATTATGATGATTTTCCGCTTCATTCTGAAATTCTTTGAACTTTTCAAAAGTTTCGGACTGCGTTTCATCAAATAGATATACCCATATCTACTTAAATCATCGTGGAAGTAACAAAATAACGATATCCACTGCGGCCGAAACACACTCATTGGTCACACATCGGTATGTATGATTTCCAATAAATCTGTCTTCGTTTCATTGAACTGAAAACAAGCGTTCTAGTCATCTTGCCCATAAGGTATGGCTCCACATGTATCAAATGATTCAAAATCAAGTGATTCCAAAAGTCCATCGAATGGAGTTTCCTCATGCGTTTAACGCCAATATGACCTGACGGCGATTGCCACATATATGTAGATATATCATTATCAAGTTTAATCCTTTTAGCATTAACATTATGAATATGCGTAATACTACTATCGAGATCCAATAGAAATAAACCATTCAACACAGGTGCATGACCATAAAAGATATCATTCTTATAAATCGAACAACCATTGTTTTCAGATTTAAAGGAATAACCACTTTGCATCAAAACGATCCGGATACAATGTTCATGCTCGGTCGGGCGCAAATAACAATTATTCAGATTTATAACTAATCCGATGGCATGTATGGAGAGGTAGTGGCGTCCGGCGATCATCAACTCTTGGTCCATTGTCAATTCGCATCATGACCTCATCCCTTGCTAGTTGTAAACATTCGCTTGTTCCTGAACCGAAGTTACATATATTAGCAACCGATCCCATATCAAATACCAAGTGCTCTGCAGTACTAATCAAGTACATCAATAACATGTATATCACATATACCTTTGTTTGCCTTCCGACCTTCTTGTCCGCCAAATACTTGGGGCAATTGTGGCTGTGGCCGGTCCCTTGCAATAGTAACACTCGGTGTCAGACTTAGGGCTAGCTCGGGGTTTCTTTTCAGGTGTGGCAACAGATTTGCCACCCTTCTTTCCCTTCATCTTGCTTTCTTGTCCTTCTTGAAACCGGTGGTCTTATTGATCATCAACACTTGATGTTCTTTCCTAATCTCCACTTCTGCAGTCTTAAGCATTGTGGAAGCTGGAAGAGACTTCTTCATTCCTGCATATTATAGTTCATCATGAAGCTCTTGTAGCTAGGTGGCGAGATTGGAGAACATGATGTATGCCTAAGTCCAATGGGAATCGTTATTCCAAGGACACAAGCTTATCGGTGTTCCCAGGACATTTTGAGTACGTGCTCACTAGGGCTATTCTCCTCCATCATGCAGCTAAAGAACCGGAGAATTATAACTCTCTACGGTAGCATGGGTATCAAAATCATTTCCAATTCACCCATGGTATCAAAGGCATTGCCATTTTAGAAAAGCTTTGAAGTTAAGCTCTAGCCATAAAGTATGCCGCAATGAACTAAGTTGTGGTCCTCCTGAGGAGTTATATAGACATTCTTTTCCTTGTCAGGGGTAATAGGAGCTGGTGGGGGGCCTAGCGGCGCCTCTAGCACATATTTCTTTTTAATAAATGGGAGAATCCTCAAATTCATACTTGATTGGTGAAGTTGCTGCCATTAAACAAGTTTCTCTTTCTCCATGAACACATTGAAATTAAAAGCGGTGGTGCCATCTACAATAGAATTTTTAAAGTTTATTTAGACTAAGTTTATGATAGAGTGAGTTGACTAATCCAAATTACTAATGAACTCATCAAATCCACTACACCAAGTCCGATCATCCGTGAGTTGATGTAGCTTCAAAAGCGAGCATCTATATGGGCATCATATCAACTATATGACTCGTACTTAACCTTTAGGTCCGTATTAGAGGCCATGTCACATGTACATGCTAGGCTGTAGTAAGAACCTTAGTATTCTCGTGTGTAAAAAACTGTCTTTACCCGTTCCTGTAAGCGTGGTTCAGTACACCCGATCATCACGTGATGTCTCGAAACCGATCCTGAAACGATGCATACTTAAGGAAGAACACATTTTTCTTTCATATCTAAATGAGGGATCATCTTACAATGCTACAAAAAGCGCCAAACTAGCGTTATAAGATGCTAACATCTAATGTGTAAAAGTGAGATGATATGGTCCATGCATTTGATCTCTATCATTTGCATCGTGGTATGATCTCTATCATTCCTTTGTGTGTAAGGCCAAGGTCTATGGATCTTATGTGTAAGTATCTATCATACATCTACTTACAATAATACCATATCAAGACACTAGCCCAATAGCGATCTAAACTAGGCGCCTCTAATTTATCAATTGCAAGTTTCGTGGCTTAGGGCTTTCGGAGATAGAACCGTTCTTACCTACAAACATGAACCTGGCGAGGATAACCAAGTTATTAGCAACTTCGTTGTAAATCAGATATTGACTATAGTAGGAGAGGCAGGACACACTTGACCACTTAACAAAATAAGTTGCATGTTAGTCGTGGAACCAGGTCTCATATGCGATGACATATAAGGTTGGTCGGGCAGCTTCATCCTTTATGCCACCAATATCAAAATACATAGAAGATGCAATAACATGATCATCATTGCCCACATATAAACATATGTGTACTACCGTACAAATCACCTCACGCATAGATCAGGCTCTGATACCACTTTGGGTCATGACATAGAAAACAAAAAATTTCTCACGATGAGAACTATCGCCAAGATCTATCTACTGAATCTGAACAGCGGGTGGACATACATCCATGGAGAAATTACCCTCGAAGACAATGAGTTTTGTTAACGAGTAGGGACTCGGGGGTGATGTAGTCATACACTTGCCAATCTTAAGATCGTGTGGAAGTCCGAGCACCGCAAATCAGCAGCGCATCCATCCTCGCACATACTTTCAAGCCACCAGAAAACCTCCACCTCCTCGCTCCAGCGATGTGGCGAGCGACAACTCCTTCAGACCGAAATGCCACGAGAACATGTATCTAAGTCTAAAGAGACCGTGGGGAATAATTCTAGAGGGAGAGAGATCCTTCACGAGGAGGTGTGAGGAAGAAGGAGGAAGAGGGGGCCTTTTATGGGAGGAGGTACCCCTCCCATGGTCAGGCCCATGGGGAGTTGATGACCCACAAGTATAGGGGTGTATCGTAGTATTTTGAGGAAGTGAATCCCAATTTATTGATTCGACACAAGGAGCCAATGAATATTTATATGCCTTAACAATTGTAAATTCAAGTGCACTGAAACAATCTTACTCACACGGCGGTTTATCAGTAGCCATTTTGTAGTAGGAATAGCATAGTAATGCAGTAGTAAAGCAAAGACAGCAGTAACAATAGCGGTAAACAATGGGACTCGAGTCACGGTAGGCATAGGGATGGATGAATGAGGCGTTGCATGGACAAGACAATTCACATAACAATCAGAACATAGGGCAATTGCAGATAAATAATATAAAGCATCCAAGTACTAGATAATCCTAGGCATGTGTTCCATATATAGTCATACGTGCTACTTAATGAGAACTTGCACAACATCTTTTGTCCCTTGACCCGTTTGCAGCGGGGCCTCAAAGGAACTACTAGCAATTAAGGTGCTCCTTTTAATAGAGCACGAACCAAGCGATAACACTCCATGAACACATGTGATCCTCACATCAAAGCCATTCCCTCAGGTTATCCCGATTTACATCACCGGGGCCATTGGTTCGAGACAACAACGATGTGTATACAACTTGAGATAAGACCATAAACAATACTATCATAATGAATCAATAACATATTCAGATCTGAAATCATGGCTTTCGGGCCCTAGTGACAAGCATTAAGCATAACAAGTGCAACAAAGTCATAAAGCACTAATAAAAGATACTAGGCACCCATGCCCTAACAATGCGATGCCATTACATGAGCGATCTCATCCAATCCTACCATCCCCATAGCCTCAGCGGGGATTACTCACTCATAGATGGGAAACATGGATGGTCGATGGAGAAGCGATGGTGATGATGATGGCGATGATCTCCTCCAATTCCCGTCCGTGAGGGTGCGGAATGGAGTTTACAGTTTGTTAGTGGAATCTGAGTGGTGGCGGATCGGAACTCATACGGAAAAAGCGTCGACCCCCACAGTTTTAGGTCAGAAGGCAACTTATAGGCAAAGAGGGAGACCGAGGGGGTGCCTGGGCTGGCCACACCACCCCATGGCACGACCAGGCCCCCCATGCTGACCGGTGGTGTGGTGGCCCAACTTCTCTATCTCGATACGGCATCGATGACTTCGGAAAAATAGGCACTTTGGCTTTTGTCCGTCCAATTCGAGAATATTCATTTTCTCCTTTCACGGAACCAAAAACAACAAAAAACAGAGTTAGCCTTTGTGGCTCTTGTTAATAGGTTAGTCAAGAAATCATATGAAAAGTACTTCAAAGTGTGGACAAAACACAAGAAAGTGGATAAAACCAAGCATGGAGCATAAAAATTATAGATACATTTGCAGTATCAACATCCCCAAACTTAACTCTGCTTTCGTCCTCGAGTAGGTAAGTGATAAAAGAAGAATAATTTTTGAGGTGACATGCACCATCATAAACTTGATCAAAGTACTTGTAAAAACATGGAAAATTGGGATCATAGTACTTGATCATAACATGAAAGACAAAGTTCTAACAATAGGACAAAGAAACTATGATGCAACATGAAAAGGCACAAACAAAAGATTCATGAATAACAATGCTTTGCAAGGCGTTTGTTTGTTTCACATAAAGAAAACATAGCATAGTGGCATTTAGCTTGTCCCTCATAGAGTAGCAAATATAAATACAAAGGACACCTTCAAAGTTTACAAAAGAGTGACTAGATACAAATAGTTTAAAACAAGCAATATCCAAAGGTATGCATCAATCAACAAGTCTTGGGGACAATGCACATAGAGACTAAGAATGGCCACTATGCTCTCACAAAGTTGGTGCATAAAGATAGAAGGTGGAGACTCAATATAATGGTGGAAAAGGCCTTCATAGAGAAGGAAGCAGAGATTCAAGTTTCATAAAAGAGCTTCCAAAATTGTATGGTGCCTTATAGCTTTCAGCTCTCATTTCCCCCTATCATAAGCATCTTGAAGTGATTAAAAGGTTAAAAGTAGAAAAAAACTATGGTGTCCATGCTTGACAGTATAAGTTAGAAATCTCGCATGTCCCTTGAATCGAGGTAGCTCCTCATCTTTACTCAAGTTTAGTCACCGGTGAAAGTCCTTGTCATCGTAAGTAGTACATGTGTATCATAGAGAGCCGCCAATGGGGTACTTGTGGCCCAATGATAATCGGAAGAATCCCCATATCAAAATGACAAAGGCAAGCGGGACAACGAGCATCTCAATGCAATCTTCTTATTTACCATGGGAATATGGTGCTTTTTCTCTCTTTCCTCATGTTCATAATCTCTTTTTTCTTTTCTCTTTTTCTCAATATAGGACTCTTTTTTATAAGAAGAAAGATGCTTCATAGGCAGTCTCATTATGGATTCTGGTTGCGAGGTTTATGAACCACCATGTCGTATAGATTAGACCAATGACCCGAGGCGTTTCTCTAACTAACACATATTGCCATAACTCCATGGACCTACAAGCTCCTTTCATTTCACTGCAACCGACAGTATCCATAGACAAAATAGCATGATATCAACTAGGTACACAGTACCAAGTGCAATGTTGAAAGCGTTCCCCCATGACAACATGGTTACCTGCTAATCCCCAACAAATAAGGTACAAGCATATACAACATAGGCGACACAATGGGTTCCAAGTTTATTAAGGGGCTTAAGAAAAGTAAGTGTGCCCATCAAGTTCGGTGAGAGCTTTTAATCACTAGTTTTTCTCATAACAAGTTTAATTTGGAAGATGTAAGTAAAGCAAAGCATGAATATACTTGGAATAGCATAAGCTGTGGTAAGGTAGGTATGGTGGACTCTTTGGAATAACTTGGTTTAAGGGAGTTGGATGCATGAGTGGAACTCATACTTGCTTGGTTGTGGAGGCTAGCAAAGACTAGGAGCGACAAACTAAGAGAGCAATAATGGCCATAATCATGCGAGGCGACAAAACATCATTGATCAAAGCATAAAGTGATACTACAAGTTGAAAACTAAAGGATCATAAAGGCTTATGGTGACTTGGGATAGTCATAACATGGTGTGAGCATCGCATGCGAAATCAACCCAAATAAAGCATCAAAAGGAGAATACCACTATACTATGCTTTAATATGCTAAAACAAGCGGATGATTCATCCAAGGCTACATTAAGCAATCTCAATTGACTTTATAACAAGTCATGCTACAGCAAAGAATATAAGCATAAAGCCAAAACAATATCAAGCATGGCATGACAAAATCATAGGCCAAATACGATCCAGTCAAACAAACTCTTTACCACTTAAGCATGAGCTTTCCTACTCTTTTCCAAACCAAACCAAAGCCAAACTATTTGAAAACCAATGTATGAAAGAGGGAATTCCAACCAATTTATTCAGAAAACTAATCAAACAAAAGAAAGCGAAAAACCAAAACAAAAAGCGAAAATAAAGGCAGCTCCAAGAACAACACAACCGAGTGCATGAAACAATAAAAATGAAGGCGTTTGGAAATTCCTCGGATTTTTAATGATGAAGAGGGGATGTAGGCATCCCCAAGCTTTAATAACTTGTTACTTCTTGGATATTTCTTGGGGTGACACGCGTAGCATCCCCAAGCAAACTTCTAGTCCATCCTTCATCTCATTACTCATTCCTTCCATACACTGGAAATTTTCCATCACTTACAAAACTTCCCACACAATCTTTATTAGCTTAACATTAATTGCACTCAAGATAAATAAGTCTTAAGGTTCAGTTCTAACACCAAATAAACTTCCATTAGAACACTAGATACTGTAGCACTTCCTCAAAAAGCTCAATTCCCCAAAAGAACCCCAAAAGGAACCAACAAAGAAGCAAATGCAAAAAATGGCAGAAATCATGTCAAAACAGACCCAGCGAGTAAAGACAGATTTTTCGAAGATCTTCTGTTGCTCAAATAAAAAAGTGTTGAACTAACGAAAGTTAGATAACAACCTGGAGGCAGAAGCAAAAAATATTTACGCCTCAAAAAAGACGTTCAGAGATTTTACACGAATTTTTACGGAAATTTGAAGCACAGCTTTTAATAATCTGTTTCAGGACAGCAACTTTCCCAATCATCACTTCTCTCTCATTAGAGGGTTACTCTTGGCACAAAAGCAAATAAAAGGATAAAGGAAGCGATTTATTACTGAAGTAATAGCCTTCCAATACTCAAATAAAAGCTTTGGATTATCTCCCAATAAGTACTTTTTCTTTAATGCCTTTAAGTTAGGCATTAGCAAAAACAAAATGGATAGAATAGAAGTAGCGGAGATAATCATGGTGAAACATTGTTTTTGTTCGGTAATGAAATCCTTTTATTAACAAGGTTGATCAAGTCTTGTTACCAAAACAATTTCATATGAGACAAAACTTTGTATTCCACTAATGATTATGTTACCTTTCCCGACCTTGATAGCAATGGTCCCCAATCATAATAGTTTCAAATTTTTCTCTTGGTATGGGACCAATATATTTCTCAACTTGAATGCCTCAACATGTTCAATTGAATTCAAACCATAAGTCCTTTCAATCTTCTTGGGAAATAGACAGTATGTTCCTTGTCATTAACATTGAAGGTCCACAACTTCCCTTGATTACAATTAATAACTTGAGATCCTAGCGATTATTTAAGAAAAGGTCTCCCAAGAATAATAGATTATATTATCATCTTGAGGCATAAAAAAAATAGTTTGAGAGGATGCTCTCATAAGAAATATGAGTCCGAACTAAAATAGAGCATCAAAGCAAATTCAAAACACATTTTAAGTCTAACCCACTTCCTATGCATAGGAATCTAAATTGTATGCAAATAAATTCCCAAAGAACAAAAGTAGCCAGGCATAGGAAGATAAAACAAAGTGACTTCAAAACTTTCAACACATAGAGAGGTGTTGATGATACCATTGTAAAACTTCCACACTACCATATTTTTCTCTCTCATAATAATTTTCCAGGTAGCCTCATGAATAAACTCCAACAATATAAATGTCACATAAAGCATGCTTTTCATGATCTACAAACACTTTGAGAACTTTTATCATAAACATCTTCAAAGAATCCTCCAGGGAACATAAGCATTTCATCCTTCTTTAAGTAAGCATGGGGACAATCAAATAATATAAGGGATAAAGAGTTAATCTCATTAGAAGGTGAGGCATGGGTAGCTAATCCATTCTTCCTCCTTTTGTTTCATCACTCTCACTCCTATTTCATCTAATGAGATTTCAGGTTCATCAATTTCTTCTTCCATAGGATCACCTGCAAGGCATTAGTCTCTTCCATTTGTGGAAAGCATCTATTAATATATTCAAGAATATGAAAGCCATTTTTCTTCCTGTGTAATTATCAAAGAAAAATTTAAGTATACCATAAACCTCATACTTATAAGGTGAATCATCAATATTTTCAACAAAATAGCAAGTTCAAATGCACTTGCCTTCCAAGCGGTAAATTCTCAATTTGTTCCACATCATAAAGTCATAATTTCCCTTAACTTAGAAGAATGTGGTAACATTATCATTATACTCCACATTGAAAATGGAGTGTTTATGCCTCCCTCTGACAGCAACAAAGATTTATCAAAGCAATAAGTAACATTATCAAAGTAGGCCACATGTTTCTAGCAATGGTATACAATTTATCAATTTGTTCCCCATAAGTGTTTCCCTTTTTTAGTGACAAGCGGTAATTTCCTTATAATAATAATTTTGATCTTCGTGAACCCACCTTGCCAATAAAGATTCAGTTTCAAAAGAAACCATCCGTGACAACAAACATGATAAAAGCAGACAATAATAGACCAGCGAAAATAACAACAACGAGTAGGAATTTCTAATTTTTGTATTTTTGTGATAAGAAATAAGCAAACAATGGGAAATAAACTAAGCTTGAACAATAATGATTCCAAGTGGACCTCGATAAATAAAATAGCACTCCTATGCTCTGACACCTTGGCGGCGCCGGAAAATAGTCTTGATGACCCACAAGTATAGGGGGTGTATCGTAGTATTTTTGAGGAAGTGAAACAATTTATTGATTAAACACAAGGGAGCCAAAGAATATTTATAAGCCTTAACATGGCTGAGTTGTCAATTCAAATTTGCACACCTAGAACAATCTTGCTCACAAGCAGTTTATCATGATATGTGATTTTATAGTAGGAATAGCAAAGTAACTGCACTTTGTTAGTAAAAAGCAAAGAGATCTGATAACAATAGCGATGGGTAAACAATGGGTTCAGTGTGGTAGGCATAGGGATGGATGAATGAGGCGTTATGGACAAGACAATTCCACATATGAAGTAGAACATAGAGGCAATTGTAGATAAATAAAGATAAAGCATCCAAGTACTAGATAATCCCTAGGCATGTGTTCCATATATAGTCATACGTGCTAAATATTGAGAACTTGCACAACATCTTTTATCCCTTGACCGTTTGTAGCCGGGCCTCAAGGAACTCTACCGACAATTAAGGTGCTCCTTTTAATGGCAAACACGAGACCAAAACATTAACACTCAAGTGAACACATGTGATCCTCACATCAAAACCATTCCCTCACCAGGTTATCCCAATTTACATGCTTCGACTTCGGGGCATTGGTTCGGACAGCAACAACGTGTATACAACTTGCAGATAAGACCATAAACAACTACTATCATAATGAATCAATAACATGTATTTAGATGTGTGTAAATCATGGAACACAAGCCCTAGTGACAAGCATTAGAAAGCATAACAAGTCATGACAAAGTCATAAAGCTGCTTAACAAAGATACTGGGCACCATGCCTAACAATACGATGCCATTACATGAAATGATCTCATCCAATCCTACCACATCCCCACCAGCCTACAACAGGGGATTACTCACTCATAGATGGGAAACATGGAATGGTCGATGGAGAAGCAATGAAAGTGATGATGATGGCGATCTCCTCAATTCCCGAAAATCCGTGAATGCGAATGGGTTACGAGGTGCTGTTTGCTGTGGAATCTGGTGGTGGTAAACGTGAATGAAATTCACTTCTGGAAAAAGCGTCGGCCCCACAGGTTTTCAGGTTAGAAGAGCTGACTTTATAGGCGAAGAGGGAGCCGGAGGGGGTACTGGGCTGGCCACCACCCCTGAAGCGGCGGCCAGTTTGGCCGTCGCGGCAGTGGTGGTGTGGTGATCCCTAGCTCCTCTCCGTCTCGTCACGCCGACGACTTAGGAAAAATCAGCACTTTGGCTGTCTGTCCAATTAGAGAATTCATTTCCGACTACGGAACCAAAATAGTGAAAAGCGAGGAGCTGGCATGGCTCTTGTTAATGATTTAGTCGAAATCATATAGAAAAGCCTCCAAAGTGTGAACAAAACACGGAAAGTGGATAAAACCAAGCATGGAGCACCAAAATTGCGATACATTTGCAATGTATCAGGTAATAGCTCACCTCCCCAAATTCATGTGAGTGGTAACTCCTCCTACGTGTTAAAATGCCCCTTCACATTCTCTTTTAAAGTCTCACTTTTAAATGCTCTCTCTCATTTAATAAAACTCTTTTAAATTTATTCAGAAATTTGTTAATTACTTTTAGTTAACAAATATTCATAAAAACCCCTTGCAACATTTCAATATCACATGTAGAACCACTTTTACGCAATTTCACTGATAATTCTAGTTTATAGAAACAATTCTAGCGCTTTGCAATTCTTTGGTGAAACATATAATGCTCCCAAATGGTCTCAGTAACTCTTGTTAGTGTGTCACCCTATGGTTTACATGAATAAATGCAGACATGATTGAGACTCCTCTCGAGATCTGATAATGAAAGCGGGACACCAGATCCTCTTGACTCACGCATTAATTCCGCATTAGCTTACCTGATCGTGAGGGACATTCTTGGTAGTATAACAATCCCTTTGTCTCATGATATAATATGTCAAGATTAAGTCGATCATTTGTATCAAATACCTATAGTTTGATCTAATTACCACCCAGACATACACTCTTCTCTACGTTCCGGTGATATAACATTCTAGTGATCCACATCACTTGCTTGCAAGCTATCTTAATGTGATATAACCAAGAGGACGGGGAAGTATATCTGTCGAGTCATCAAAGCCAGGATTGACAAATTCCACTCTTGATCCATGAGCCTCAACATAACATACATTATGCATTATCCTTTGAACCCATATTTATAGTCACTTACTGATATGGTGTGATGTTTGATGTTATCAAGATACTCTTACGGTGTTGTGATTCCCACATGATCTCATGGTCCCCCTACAGGATAAAAGATTACGCCTGTATGATGTTATAGCAATATAAACATAATGACTTGATCGTAATGATATACTTGGATGATGTTCATTACATCATTTCTCAAATATTGTGACCTTATTACAACAACATCCAATGTCTATGATCGAAAGGTATGATCATCTTGTTAATCCAACAAGCTAATCTATAAGAGAAGCGCTTCGGAACCCTTTTTGTTTATTAACACACATGTATTACATTGTTTCGATCTGATACATTTAATTTATAGCATACAAAATAAACATCTATCACTATCTGAGGAATACATATATAACTTCTTTATTATTGCCTCTTAGGGCATCAATTTATTGAGACTTTCAGGGGCATATTTCTTGATGGTACGCTGCCCTACTTCTGTGCATGATCCACAAGAATGGTGGTAGTGGTGAAAATCGAGGACATATGACGGCGCCGTCATCGATGGCCCCTCCCTCGTTCCCATGCTGCACAATACTGTTGAAAGGGAAGAGAGATGAGAGATCCAGCCGCGATGCTACTAGTAGCTGATGATTAAGCGATTCCGAAGACGACCCTCAAGGCGGTACACTATAGAGGCTGGAACTGTGATGCCAATGACTAATTTTTTATGTTTTAATATTAATAAATGTCTTTTAATTGTTGGCCTTACAACAATTTGTCTGATACTAACTTTTACAGGGGCCAAGAAGACTGACTCATTACCCATATATATGAGGATCACTAAAAATAAAAGGTTTAGCTATTAACCATCTCAACATCCACATCTCTATGGTGTTGGGTTTCTTCTAATCCGTAACCATGGGCATCTTACTTAATTAACTTGTTATGCTTGGGTCACCTTCACTCGAAAGGGCAGAATTTCCCATGAAACTTATCATAAATCCTTCTTGCCGTCTATACTTATCCTCCACTCACCGATGTTTCTTTTCCACAGAAAAGAACTATGTGGCGCTTCTGGCTTTCATCGTGTTGTATTATTTGCTTCCTCTTTTCCTTTTTTCTAGGTTTGGTAGACATGTCCTTCACATAGAAAACCTAAGACACATAATTGGCTACGAGACGAGATGGTTGTCATCTATACTGTCTGAAGATTGTTGAGATCCACTATTGTTAACATCCATTATTTCTTGTCTACCTCAATGCCTCTCCTATCGAAACTTAACCCATTTGCTAGAGAACAAAGAGGACCTTAAAATAGAATCCATGGTTGAGTTTCCCATATCTCTCTATATAACCATAATATGTGTCCTTTTGCCCATTCTACGTATGTTGCATCAAATGAGGACACCCTTTTGTTTTTGGTTGGTACTCTCTTTTATATCTTAGAGCGATCGTGTAAAATACTATTCCATTTATCTGTTACCCTTGGAGAGAGAAGTCAATATAGTCCGAAGATGGTGACCTGGCCAACAAATCATTCATAATCTCTCAATAGTGATGGCCATTCATAGAGATGTATACATGCATTGACCAATCGTCAAAGTCTCCATATGTTCGCCGTAATCCAGTGATCGAGGCTTCCCCGGGTTGATGAGCGTACAATATTCTTGTGTTTGTTCCTTGATATAGAGCTGATGTCCCTACATGCATATTCTTGTATGAGCAGGTTGTTGGGCCTCCAAGTCACCGGAGGTTTGTGGGGAACAGCGTAAAGTTTCCCTTAAGTGGGATTTACCCAAGGTTTATGAGACTTCGGGGAGAAAGTGGTCAAAGGTATCCCTCTCAACAACCCTGCAATCAAGATACGAAATCTCTTGGCTGTCCCCTAACACACACCCAATACACTTGTCGGTGTATAGGTGCACTAGTTGGCAACGAGATGGTTAAATACAAGTGGTATGGATAATTATAAGTGTGTGGCAGGGTGCCATGAAAGAGCTTGGTAAGGGGAAAAGGAGCTAAAGCATAAAGATGGAAGCAAGCAAACATGTATGAGATCCTCGTTTGCAAATGAGTGTTTCAATGTTTTAGAAACAAGGCCTAGGGAGATCATATTTTCAATAGTGAACACTCTCATATAAATATCTTCTCTTTATGATACTACTCTAAACTACTCCTAGGTTGGACACTCTAATCCATGGTAGAGTATAACAACACACCTCCAAAAGTACGCTTTAGCGCCATCCCCTGAATAACCCCACACTATCACCCCTTGAGCTCTAGATATGGTTTCCAACAAACACTTACAATTTTCATAGAAACATCCAACTCAAATATAACTCCATAACAAGTATTTATAATCTCTAGCCTAAGTTGCCACCATGGTGTGCCCATTTGTCCTTTCACACACATGGGAGAGAGCCAAAAGATCTATTAAAGCACTTGAGTAGCAAAGGTAAGATCTACTTGATTACAAAGCTCATTGATCACAATATGATCATTACATAGAGAGAGAGATGAACACATAGCTACCCGGTAGGAACCCTCCAGCCTGGGAAGAACTACTCCCTCATCATCATGCAAGAATTAGCAAGATGATGGAAATGGTGAGTGGAGATCGATGGAGATGGCTCAAGAGACACCCCCGTCTGGCAGGGTGCGAACATATACTTTGTCCCCTGAATCTCTCCCCTTTGGTGGGGCGTGACGCTGCGGATCTTTACCGTGGATGGAGGCCCTGAGTCGATTTAGAGTTTTCGCATTGGGAGCTTCTTATAGGCCGAAGGGCAAGGGTCGGTGGCTGCCATTGAGGGGCCCACCTACATGCCCTAAATGGCCAGCGCCTAGAATTTGCCCGCTTATCAAGGGGGGTGTAGCGGCAGCCTACATTAACCTCTTCTTCTCCTTCGGACTCATATGTGTCTTCCGATCATTAAAACTATCGACTTTGGATTTGTCCGAATCCAATTGAGAGTATTCATTTATCTGACTTTCCATGGAACCAAAAACAGCGAGAAAAGCAGACCCCTTGGCGGCTGTGGCATATTGTTAGCTCGTTAGTCCAAGAAGTGTATAAAAGTACTCGAAAGTGTGGACAAAACATAACAAAGTAGATATAAACCCGAGCATGGAACATCCAAAAAATTATAGATACGTTTTAGCGTATCAAATCCCTCTGCTAATTTTCGAGTGAGTGAGTGATAAAAAGAAAGAATAATTTTGAGGGTGACATATAAGCATCATAATCTTGATCAAAGCATTTATAAACATTGATAGCTAGGATCATAGTACTTCAACATAGCATGAAAGATATAGTTCTAACAATAAGACATAGCAACTATGTTGTAACATGAAAATACGAACAAAAGATTAATGAATAGCAATCTTTTTTGCAAGATGTTTTTATTTGTTTCACATAAAAGAAAGCAGCATAGTGGCATTCAGCTTGTCCTCCTTAGAGTAGCAAAACATAAATGCATAGGACACCTTCAAAGTTTATAGGGTGGCTGAATCTGAAATAATTTAAGAACAAGCAATATCGATTATGAATCAATCAACAAAGTCTTAGGACATTGGTACATTAAACTAAAAGATGGCCACTATGCTCTCTCAATAGGTGCATAAAAGATGAAGATGGAGCTCAGCGTAAAAAAGTAAAGAAGGGCCTTCATATAGAAGGAAGCGAGTTAAAGTCTCGCGAGAGCTTCCAAAAATTATGGTGTAACCAGCTTTGACTCTCATTGCTTTATCATAAGCATCTTGAAGTGATTAAGGTTAAAGTGAACAAAACTACTAGATATATGCTTGACAAAATATAAGTTGTAAATCTCATGTCCCACTTGAATCACGGTAGCTCCTCATGCTACTCAAGTTAGTTACCGGTAAGTTCTTGTCATAGTAAGTACATGTGTGTATCATAGAGAGAACATGTGAGGTACCCACTAGATGCTGAGAATCCTGTATCAAATAACAAGGCAAATGAACAACGACATCTCAACAATCACTACTTATTTACCATGGGAAAATGGTGCTTTCTCTCTTTCCTTTTCTCATCTTTTCTTTTCTTTTTCTCCAATCTATCACTTTTTTTATAAGAAGAATGCTTGTATATTGCTCTCATTATGGATTTACGCTACAGGTTTCCACCATGATTAGGCATGGATTAGACGATTACCTAGGCGTTTCTCTAACACATACATAACTTCATGGACTTACAAGATCCCTTTCATTTCACATAAGCGGCATCCATAAACAAAAAGAGCATGATGTCAATTCACCTGATGTACAAGTGCAATGTTGGCTTTCCCCATGACAACATGGTTCACTAATCCCCAACATATAGGGTACAAGCATATACAACATGGGTATTTACAATGGTTTCAAGTTTATTAAGGGCAAGGAAAGTAAAGTGTCTTGATCAAGGATTCGTGGAGCTTTAATCACTAATTTTCACATAATAAGTTTAATTCGGAGTAGATAAAAACATGAATATACTTGGAATAGAAAATGCTAAATGGGTGCATTATGATCTTTGATAACTTGGTTTTTTTTATTTGAGTTGGATGCATGAGTAAGAACTCATACCTTGGTATGGAGGCTAGCAAAACAGGGCGACCAGCCCAAGAGGCGTAATGGTCATATATATTGGGTAAATTTTAGTCTCCTCATGGTTTCACGTTCCAAGTGAAGTTGTAGGCACTCCCTCGGCCCATTGTTGCTCAACAATCATTTATTGGCATGGTCATGGGTACTGCTTTAACCCTGATTAAACATGATGAAAATATTGGCATGATTTCTATGAAAGAGCTAAAGTTTTGAAAGGAAAAAAGAAAAGGAAAAAGGTGCTTTAGAGTCTTGAAATTTGAAATGGGAGTAGATGAGTTGTTCTTAGAATTAATTGTTTGATGCCAGCTTCGAGTAATCTTAATTGATTCGACAAACAAGAACAAGCGTTTTCATCTCTCAACAAGAGAAGCATAAAAGGAATTTGTCTCAAGTTTCTAGATAAACTTCGTACTTGCTTGGGCATATGATTCATTTCTAACAAGAAATATGTAGTTAGGAAGTGGACTCGGTGCAATCTTGTAAAATACTTTTATACAGTCATATTTAAGATTGTAGGGTGTGAAGAAAAGAATTTGACACCAATTCAAACTTCTGAGTTCCTTTCTTTTGATCTCGAATCCTCAGCATATTCTTCCTTATTTCCTTGTCAACACGGAGGAGAGCAACATCTAAGCAGGGGAGTTGATAGCTGTGTGATTAAACACATTTTTGATGGCTTTTTATTGATGGTTTCTCACAGTTTGATGTCGTTTCTGGCTTTACCTAACACTAATACTTGATAGCAAAAGAAAACTGGTTTTTAATGTGTGTTTTCAGGTTACGAACATCAATAGAAGGTTTTAACTAGACAAACCCCTGATACGGAGAAAACAAGCAAGTCTCTATTTGGAAGCACTAGGGGGAACGCAGGCATAATGAGCAACTATACACGAATATTTTCCGACCGCCTAGTTCCACCATTGTAGTTGCATGCCTCTGTATTGTCAAAGGACTAATACGTGAAGGGGCGGGGTTGAAAACCTGGCGCAGCAACATCATACCATCTAGAAGGGAAAGAAGAATCCGAATAGAGGAAGGCGTTCTTCATCTAAGCTCCTTGATGTTAAGCCTCCTAACCAATACACCCCATAGCCACTACTTGTACTAGAAAGAAGATCTCCTCCTTACAAGACTTGGGTTTAGATTGTTCTTCCCATCTTGAATTGTGTTGGATATTTTTCTATTCTCTTATTGTGATCTCCATGATATTCTGGCAGCCGAATTCCTTTATTTGATTATATTGATGATCCGTTCTTCCTCTCATGTGTGAGTAATTCCCTTGGGCATGGGAGATGTCTGGATTAGTGAATGTGATGTGCCTTCCTTATGTACTCCATTAGTTTGTGATTGATTCTAATTAATATATTATGTGTGCTTGACTATCTGTGAGTTCTAATGATTATTGTCAATTGGGGGCCCATACAACATGATGCTTTGTTCTACATAGATAAGATCTTGATAGCTAGTGGACGATGACCTGGTGACACGAGGATATCAATGGAAACTAGTAGTAGACTTGAGGATAATGAGGAACCACTATTATGACCTGTCCCGATCAAGGTGCTTAATGGCTAAGCGACTGAAGGGTCTTAATGCGTCTAGTGTGACCATATTTTTTGGTAGCAGGCTAGTGGATTATTGAAGTTGGAATGAAATCTACCAAGAGGAGTTACGGCTAATTATGGGACATAGCCTGCATATTATAAGATTATAGTTATTACATTTATCATTTGTCCACTAGCACAGTCACTATCTACATGAACTGAATCTCCCGCGCCTTCTTTTGCCATGTGCAAGAAACAACAAACAATGGAAGTATTCTTTTATGCTTTACATTTCAGTTTATTTTAGTTCTATTTAAATACATATCATTTAATCAAAACCCCATTCTTATTTCATACTTGCAGGTCAATTCACTTGAAGACTGTGACAACGAATTAATGACGGAGACTTACCCATAAAAACACTTACCTTTGGCTCACAATAGGATGATATCTATACTTTGAAACTAGCTTCTACAAGCGATGCAGCGAACTTGCGGACATCAATCAGCCACCATCGAAGATCAATACTTGACCAACCACTCCTAGCATAACCAGGTTTGGCTTGTATCTTCTCGATGCAATACTTATTTAGAAGTATCTGTTCAAATAATGAAAGGTATTGGTTCATCCAAATGATGTGATGAATCGAGAGAATCTATTATGACTAGAAGCGAGGTATGAAGGTGATATGAGGTTAAACATCTTTAAGGCTTGTATGTTATTTTGTAGTCCCATGCTCGACTTCCGCAAATGGCTGATTTATTTTATTTTGATGGCTTTTTATTGATGGTTTTTCTCCGGATTTGATCGTTTTACGGCTCTTCCCTATTACTAATACTTCAGTAGTGAAGAAAACTTGGTTTTAATGTGTGTTTCAGGTTCTGAGCATGTGAAGCTTAACTAAGAAACACAATATTCTGGAGAAAAAGCATGTCCTCTCTTTTAGAGCACTAGAAGACACAGAGGCTTTAACGACAACTATCACAATGGGAATATTTTTGGTAAATGCAGTTCAACCATATAGTTGCCTTTACCTCTGTCTTGTCAAAGGGACAACTTCCATGGGGACAATGTAAAACACAATAGTGTTGCCATACCATCCAGGAAGGGAAAGAGATCCCAGGAGAAGAAGGGGAAGACATTCTTCATCTCGCTCCATGATCTTCACCATCCTAGCCAATACACCCCATGTACTTCTATTACTAGAGAGAGAGGATCTCCACCTTACAAGACCAAGGGTTTGAGATTGTTTCTTCCCAACCCAGATTGTGCTGGATATTTTTCTATTCTTATTGTGGATCTCACGGTAATACAAAAACAAATTCCTTTATTTGATTATATTAATGATCCATTCTTCTCTCTCATGTGTGAAGTAATTCCCTTAGGCGTGGGGAGATGTAGGGATTTGGTGAGATGTGATGTGCCTTCATATATTTTCCATTGGTTTGTGATTGATTATAATTACTATATTATGTGCTTGACTATCATGGGATGCCTAATGCTTGTTGTCAGTGGGGAGCTGGAAAAACTGACATGATGGCATTCTATATAGATAAGATCTTGTTTTGCTGAAGTGGACGGTGACCCCGGAGTGACACGGGGATATCAAAATATGGAAAACTAAGTAGCCCCGAGATAGCAGCGAACCATACTGCTTATTGCATTAAGTGATCTGAGCTTAATCGCTAAGCGACTTCAAAGGGTCACTAATAGTCTGATGTCGACCATGGTTTTGGTAGCAATTAAGTGATTATTGAAGTTGGAATGAAATACACCAAGGAGTTCAAAGCTAATTATGAGTTGCTAGCCTACACGCCTATTTATAAGATTACCTAATTATTACATTTATCATTCGTCCACCATGCGATCACTATCACCATGAACTGAATCTCCCTCGCCTTCTTTTGCCATCTGGGAAAAGAACAAACAATCAAATCGTTCTTTTATGCTTTATATTTCTGAAGTTTACATTTGGTTTTATTTAAATACATCTCATTTAGCAAAACCCCATTCTTATATCAACACTTCACCGGTAAAATTCTTTGAACCTGTAACCGGGTGTGGCGGAAGACTTCACCCATAAACACTTACCTTTGGGCTCCGTGTGAGATTCGATATCTATACTTCAAACTAGCTACAAGCGATACATGCACTTATGAACATCGAAGCTATTATTTAAGCGTTGTTGCCGAGGGAGCTAAAAGCGCTAAGTGTTTGTCTTTTGACATTTCAGGTGTTGCTACTACAAAATATTCTCCTTAGAGACAAAAGGTCTCTGCAGCACAAAGTATGACCTACCCATTTGGACCATATTGGTAAGATTGCCGCTTTCGAGGCGTGAAGAAATTATTGAAAAAAGCTTTTAAGATCACCAAATAAAGTTGAAGTGCAGAAACTTTGGAAGTATTAGCAAATCATATACAGCCCCCACAAGACAAGTCCTGAAACCTGAGAAAACTCTCAGAATACAATGCTCAAAGTTCTAAATTTCTTAAATAGTCAAGTTCCTAATCTGATTTAGAGAATATCGATTTGATGGTGGAATTATTAAAATTTTACGGGAGAAAGCTTTAGGTGGAAGGGAAGATGAGACTTAAAGATATATTAGAGAGTTCGACGATGTGATAACTTGTCATTTGGATAAGAAGGTTTGTAGAGACTTCTCTCATCTTAAATTATTTTGATGGTCTCTTAAGGTAAGCTCTGGTAGTTATATTCTCTCCTAAGCCATTACATTAATGTTGGGAAAACTGAATTGTTAAATTTATAAGCAGTTTAATCCTTTTTAAAATGGCAAGCGAACTAAGAAGAACACGGAAACTTTGTAGTGAACGTGGGAAGAAACTACCCACAAGCAGGAAAATTCTGGAATGATTAATAGTATTCTAATCATGGCTAATACGAACTAACAATTTACCATTTATTTTACCATAGTGTACTCAATGTAAAGTTGCTTGACTTCTCAATGGGAGGATCAATAAATACTTCAACTATTAAAGAATGTTTTGGAATTGATGTCTACTAGGGATAAGAGGCGATTCTTTATACCATCTTGATTTTGGCTCTAAGCACACGAGGATTCACCCAGGATAACTCCGATCATGCTTGAAATTTTCATTATGAAGAAAATTATACCTTGAACTTGTTAAGGATAACAAAGTAGATTTGTTATAGTTTTAACTAAAGAAGATGAAACCTAGATTTTTTTCAAAATTAAAACATCGACAGTAAAATCATAATAACGCATAAGCATTTCCAAAACACAAAAATATTTTAGAACTTACGGAAAATTATGATGAGGCCGGCTAAGAAATGATTTATTTCACAGAGTATATTAGTATGATTGAAGCCAGTGTGAACAAATAGCATCTAGTTATCAAATTTTTCTTACGTGATGGTAAAGATATTCCTGTTTCTACTAATGTTGTCACAAGAGAATGCGGTTGTTACAAGACCCTTGGGAATGCGAATATGAAGCTAAAAAGAAGCGAAAGGAAAATCCTTGCTCGAAGCAAATCAAAGAAGATGATCGTTGGTGGATCCTCAAAAAGATGAAACTGAAACACAAGATCAAACCAGGAGGACCAAAATGATACATGATGACCATTATGACTCAATGTGGTCTGGTTGATCCAAGAAGAAAAAGAAGTGATAAGCAGCGAGGAAGATGAAGATCTTATAGTAGAAAAGAAGAAAAGCGATAAAAGCAACAACAAAGAAAGCAACAAAAAGGCCTGACCCCTGATATTTCTAAGAGCACAAATCATTTTGTAGCTAGTTTGAAATAAGATATCGATCCCAAAGGGGGAGCGGGAGTTTGAAGTCTAATAACTCTTGGAATAAATATTACAACGGAAATGCTGGATAAGTCCACAAGACAAGATAAAATCACGGTATTGTAAAAATATGTTTTTGGGTTTGGAGTATATGAGCAATAAAGTAGTAACTTATCTGAGAAAGTAAGTATCATTATGTAAGAGATGTGGAATTGTAGTGGAAAAAGCATTCTCGGGGGAGTGGATACACCACTAAGTATTGTAAAGATCTAGATAATGATTATCATCATGAACATTCTCAACTATCGCCATGTGTAGAGAGAACTCCATTATGGATGATTTGCTAACAACGCTGCATGTCCTCATAACCATAATAGACAGCAATCAATGATAGCCCCAAAATATCGAGCTCGTTAGGGGAACCCAAGAGGAAGGTTTGAAAACACAACCTTGACAAGTTTTCCTCAATATGAGCAAGTTATCAATCTAGTAGAACGAGAAACACCTCAAAGGTGTAGCTAGCTGAACTTTGGCAGGCGTGCCTCTTTGGTGCAATGACAGCATTGGAACCTGCACAACCACGACTCCACACAACTGCCTTTACAACTTGCGATAAGGTTATCAATCTCTTTTTGTTTTCTTGAAAACAAGGATTAAGCGTGTCAGTGGAAGAAAGTAATTTTGCAGAAAGTAAACAAAAGCGGTAAATAGTTGATTGTAGATTGATAGTAAAAGAAAGGACAGGGTCCATAGTTCACTAAATTGGCTCTCATTAAGATAGATAACATGTTGGGTGTGAAACAATTACGGTGGGGCGAATTAGCGAACATCGAAAGCATACAACTATACTACTCATCTTGACTCACTTTAAGGACTTGCTTGGGCATTACAACGTATACATGAACCCGCCATCCAATGCATCTATGACTAATAATCCACCTTTGAGTTTACCATCAAACCCCTCCAGTGATATTAAGTTGCAAACAACGGATAATTGCATTCTGAATTGCGTGTAAAAAGTAAACTGTCTGATTATTGCAGACAAAAGGATTGTTATTTTCTAGGATCAACAACACATCTAGTTACCTTAGAGATTTATGTCACTTCCCCAGGATTACTAGAGGCATGAACCCACTATTGAGCATAAATACTAACTCTTGGAGTTGCTAGCCTACTTGGCCAAGATAATTTACTAACAACGGAAAGCATGCAAGATCACAAATAACAAAGACATGATAGAATCAATAATCAATGCAAAATAGCATCTCAATATCCATGGATCACCATAAACACAGCATGGGAATTACAAATAAGTGATCTCTTGATCATGACTGAAGCTCACAAGAATCTAAACAGCTTTAAAGGAGAGAACCAGCCATCTAGCTACCATGGGCCCGTGGTGTGAGATGAACTCTCACATAACACACAGGCCATGATGATGAAGAGGCCTCCGGGGTGAACTCCCCTCTTGACGGTGGGAAGAGCTTGAGATCCCTCTTGATCTAGGGATGGAGGCAAGCCCAGTGACTACAAACTCTTTAAATTGGAATTTTAGCCAGATTCACTTAGGTTTTCTGTCGGGCTTATAGTGAAAGGAGAGGCGAGGGGTTTCATTGCTTCACCCACCCCCGCATGGGCAGGCTGACACGTGGCGGTGGTGTGGCTAAGTTTAACCCTCTACATCTCGTCATTCTAGCTCAGGTGTCCTCGGTGGCTGCTGTTTGTCGGGTAATTCAAGAGAATATTCATTTTTGACTTTCCTGAGACCAAAAACAGTAGAAAAGCAGACAGTTGGCACTATGACTCTTGTTAATAGGTTGGTCAAAAATATGAAAAATCACTCAAGTTAGGATAAAACATAATAAAGTAGATAAAACCAAGCAGCGCAACTCAAATTTATGGATACGTTATGGCATCAACATCCCCAAGCTTAACTCCTTCCTCAATCCTCGGTAGGCAAGTGATAAAAAGAAAGAATAATTTTGAGGGAGTGACATGCACCATCATAAACTTGATCAAAGTAGCATGTAAAACATTGAAAGCTAGGATCATAGTACTTCAATCACATAACATGGAAGACAAAGTTCACAGCAATAAGACAAAAGAAACTATGTTGCAACATGAAAAGGTATAAACAAAATATTCATGAATAGCATTATGCCTTTACAACCCGTTTGTTTGTTTCACATAAAGAAACATAGCATAGTGGCATTCAGCTTGTCCCTCATAAGTTATGCAAACATAAATTCATAGAGACACCTTCAAAGGATTTTTAGCGCCATAAGAGTGACTAGATACAAATAGTTTAAAACAAGCAATATCAAGCTATGCATCAATGTTGACAAGGATTTTGGGACCAATGCACATAGCAGAACTAAGAATAAGCCACTATGCTCTCCAAAGTAGGTGCATAAAAAAGGTAGAAGGTTGGAGACTCAACAAAAAGTAAAAAGAAAGGCCTTCATAGAAGGAAGCAGAGATTCAAGTTTTCCCTGTAAGAGCTTCCAAAATTATGGTGGCATGACTGGCTTTCAGCTCTCATTGCACCCCTATCATAAGCATCTTGAAGTGATTAAGGTTAAAGTGAACAAACTATGGAGTTGTATGCTTGACAGTATAAGTTGGAAATCTCATGTCCCTTGAATCGACGAGGGCAGCTCCTCATGCTACTCAAGTTTGAGTCACCCGATAGTTTGCTTGTAAGTCCCTAAGTACATGTGTATCATAGAGAAACGCCAGCGTCGTGCCCCTTTCCCGATGCAGTAATCTGGGAAGAATCCCCCATATCAAAATGACAAGGCAAGCAGACAACAAGCATCTCAGCAATCTTCTTGGCTTTACCATGGAATATGGTGCTTTTTCTCTGTTTCCTCTTTTCATAATATTTTTTCTTTTCTCTTTTTTCCTCAATATCGACTCTTTTTTATAAGAAGAATGCTTCATAGGCAGTGACTCCATTATGGTTCACGCTTCTGAGTTTCCACCATGACAGCATGGATTGAACCCGGTGACAGGCGTTTCTATAACACATATGTACATAACTCCATGGACTTACAAACTCCCTTTCATTTTCACAAGCGAAACATCCATAGACAAAAAGAGCATGATATTCAACTAGGTACAAAGTACAAGTGCAATGTTGAAAGCGTTCCCCCATGACCCAAGCATGGATTACCTGCTAATCCCAACAAATAAAGTGCAAGCATATACAACATAGGCGACACAATGGTTCAAGGATTTAAGTAAGGGCAAGAAAAGTAAAAGTGTGCCCACAGAGTTTAGTGAGGAAGCTTTAATCACTAGTTTCCTCATAACCAAGTTTAATTGGAAGGTAGATAGAAAACATGAATATACTTGGAATAGCATATGCTAATAGAGTAGAGTATGGTGGAATCTTTGGAATAACTTGGTTTAAGGGAGTTGGATGCATGGTGAGAACTCATACTTGGTTTGTGGAGGCTAGCAAAAAGGCAGGAAGCGACAAACTAAGAGAGCAATAATGGCCATAATGATGCTGAAAGCGACAAAACATTATTGATCAAAGCATAAGTGATACTACAAGTTGAAAACTAAGGATCATAAAAACATGGTGACTTGAGATAGTCATAACATGAAATGAGCAAACTGTCGAATCCAAGTCATTAAATAAAGCATGAAAGGAGAATACCACAATACTATGCTTTAAACATTATGCACTAAAAACAAGCATGATTCTTCCAAGGCACATTCAGCAATCTCAATTGTTTATAACAAGTCATGCTACGGCCAAATAATTAACATAACGCCGTCCAAAAACAATACTCGAGCATGGCATGACAAAGCATGAGCCCACCCCGATAAAAAACAAGCTCTCACTTACCATAAGCATGAACTTTCCTACTCTTTTCCAATCCAAACTGAAGCTATTGTTGAAGCAATGCATGAAAAGAGGGGTCAACCAATTTATTCAGCAAACTAAGAAAACCATTTTAAGCGAAAACCAAAATGAAAAGCGAAAGAAGAAGGCGCTCCAAAAATTAACACAACTAACCATGAAACAATAAAATGAAGCGTTTGGAAGAAACACAGGATTTTTTATTGATGAAGAAAGAGGGAGGATATGAAAGGGCATCCCCCAAGCTTTAACGCTTGTTATACTTGCCAGATATTTCTTGGAGTTACGCGCGTGGCATCCACAAGCTTGAGCTTTGTTCATCCTTCATCTCTCTACTCCATTCCTTCCAAACACTGAAAATTTCAGCCTTCCTTACAAAACTTCACACAATCTTTATAAGCAACATTAGTGCACTCAAGATAATAGGGTCTTTTAGGTTCCGTTCCAACACTAATAAAACTTCCATTAAACACACTAGCTACTTTATGCACTTCCCTCAAAACCTCAATTCCCCAAAGACTCAAAAAAGGAACCAACAGGGAAGCAAATCTAGAAAATGGCGAAATCATCAAGCAAATTCCCGTCGGGGTAAAGAGCGAATTTTAGAAGACCTTATGTTGCTCAAATCAAAAAGTGTTGAACTATGAAAGTTAGATATGACAACCTAGAGGCAGAAGCACAAACTTCATGCCTCAAAAGGACATCTGAGATTTTACGATTTTTACGGTGAAGAATGAGAAATTTGTTTAGACAACAACTTTCCCAATCATTACTTCTCTCTCATTAGAGGTTACTCTTGGCACAAAAGTAAATAAAAGGATAAGGAAGCGGTTATTACAGAGTAATAACTTCAAGACTCATCTAAAACTTTTGGGTTATCTCCCAATAAATTTTTTCTTGAAGCGCCTTTAAGTTTGGAGGCATTAAAACCAAATTTCTTGCCCATAACTCTCTTACTTTTATTCTTAACCTTGAGGAACTTATGAATGTACTTGGTGGAGGAAACAAATTGCATGGTGCCCTTTTTCCCATCTATTATTGCTCAGGGTTTCAATAGGGATCTTGCAAGTGTAATTTGTCCTTTTTCCTACACATTCAATAACAAGATAATCGATGAAACCATTTTCCTAAGATCTTTAATACTCCTTCATCTATTCAATGGGTAATATTGGCATTGTTAGCAACAAATATTTCTTTCCTCCTTCAGCCCCCAAAGTTTCAAAGATTCATAAGTATCTTGGGCATAAGACAAATTCAGACATGATATCTAGCAGGCATGAAAAGTTTCATTGTTTATAGAAATCTTTACTTTGGGAAGCCGTCTAGGGGTTCAAATTTGACCTGGAACATAGTTATGATGCTGTCTAATTGTCCATAGCAATATTTCTAAGTGGCGATCTTTGGTCTCAAGAGTATTCAATCATAAATATGTTTATAAAGGAAGAATCAGATTTGCTAGAGCAGGGTCAAGTAAAGACCAACTTCTTATGGCATTGCTGTATCATCCTCATTGCATTGGAGAAATCTCCTCCACTACAGCATCAAAGCATATCTACTTGGCAGCAATTCCAGGTAAAAACTACTAAGGAACAAGCTTTAAAGGTCATTTTAGGTTCAGTTTTTTCATGTAGATCGGAGATTCTGAATGACTTCTTTGAGCCTCTTCAATTCCTTGTTTAAAAGTGAAAATCATTTCCTCCAGGTGACATAGTAGCTGGAGCAATACTGAACATAATGGCAATTTAAAGGCAAGAACTAATTTTTTGTCTTCAATAAGCAAAAAGCAAACATAAACAATTTTTTGTTCTGATAAAGAAACAAACAAACAAAAACAAAAATAAAACTAAGCAAAACAAAATAGCAATGAAGATTAGTTATAGGGGACTCTCCTTGAAGATGTCATGACTCCCCATTCTTGGTATGAAAAAAATAACTTGATGGCCCAAAATTGCTCCAGAGCTCGTTTAGGGGAACCCAAGAGGTATGATGAGCATAGCAGTTTTCCCTCAGTTATGAAACCAGGTTATCAATCCAGTAAAGACGAAACACCCCAAAATTCTTGGCTAGCTGAACTTTGGCGGGGGGCGCCCTGCGGTGCTACTTGACAAGCGTGGAACTGCCTGGCACAGCTTCCTGAACTACTTTTCCCAACTTGCGATGAGGTTGTCGATCTCACGGTTTGCTGAAAACAAAGAGTTAAAGCGTATCGAGTGGAAGAAAGTAATAGTTTGCGAAAGCGCTGACTTGATAACAGTTGATTGTAGATTGATATTAAAAGAAAGGACGGGGTCCATAGTTCACTAAGTGGCTCTCCTTAAGATAGATAACATGTTGGGTGAACAACAAATTATAGTGGGGGCGATTGACAAACATCGAAGCATACAAGCATACTACTCATCTTGACTCCTTTGAGACTTGATTGGGCATTACAACATTATACATGGACCGCCATCCAAGCTGCATCTATGACTAATAAAATCACCTTGATTATCCTTGAACCCCCTCGATTAAGTTGAAAACAACAGTTAATTGCATTACAGTGCGTGTAAATGCAAACAATATGATTGTTCTCTGAACACAGGATTTATTTTTTCTCTAGTAGCAACAACACATCTAGTACCTTAGAAATTCTTTGTCACTTCCCAGTTACTAGAGCGCTGCGGAACTACTCGAGCATAAATACTAACTCTTGGGTTTCTAGCATCTACTTGGCCAAGATAGCTACCTAACTGCTTGGAAAGCATGCAAGATCACAAATAACAAAAGACATGATAGAATCAATAATCAAATACAAATAGCATCTCAATATCCATGATTCCATAAACACAACATACGGAATTACAAATAGATGATCTTGATCATGAGCGAATCTAAGATAAAACATGGTAGCACACAAGGAGAGAACCAGCCATCTAGCTACTATATGGACCCGTAGTCGGGAATGAACTGCCTCCGCGCATCCTGCTGGGCTTGCATGATGATGAAGAAGGCCTCGAGGGGGTGATTCCCTCTCGACGGTGCCGAAGAGCTTAGATCCCTCCCAATCTAGGGATGGATCTGACAGCTGACTCTGAGACTCTTTAGAGTGGATTTTGATGGGTCCTTGGGGTTTCTGTATCGGAGGCAACCTTAGGCGGAAGGAGAGGCGGGGTGCTGGGCTGGACACACCACACCCTTAGCGGCGGGCCGGGGCCTTGCCGTGCGGCCCGGTGGTGGCGAAGACCCGGCCCTCTCCGTCTCGTGTCTGACTCGAGGTAATCCCTCGGTGAAAAACTGACTGGCTTGTCCGATCAATTCGAGAATATTCATTTTCTGACTTTCCACGGAACCAAAACAGTAGAAAAGCAGGCAGCTAACATGGCTCTTGTTAATAGGTTAGTCAGAAATCATATAAAAGTACTCAAAGTAATGGATAAAACATAGAAAGTAGATAAAACCAAGCATGTGGAACATCAAAATTATGGATACCTTAACAGCGTGTCAATGGGCATTAATCGATTACTGCGCGTAAGGGACATAATCCACGTAAGGCGTATCCATGGCATAGATAGTGTTATGAGTTTCTCGGCTTCCAAGTTGATGCGTAAGGTGCTGCACAACTTTATAATCACCCGTGGCGCTAACGCCTCTGTCTACCAACAAGCGTTCCCTCCATCAAGTCCCACGAAGGCAAATATTGAGAATAGACTTCTCTCAACATCAATATGTAGAATCTAACACACTGTTCTGCAGTGATGAATATCATAATAGACATCTTTTTCGTCTCATACTAGGGTTTCTCCATGTCCCTGAACTAATGATCTACTCAGACCTTAGGTCAATCAACATCATGGCAATGGTAATGGAAACAATAATAGATGAATAGTACTTGTATAAATCCACAACAAGTATAGGAATTATGAATTGAACAAGATGTAGATGGGATGATTGATGGAGATTTGTAGTGATGCGATTGAGTGAATGATGGTCGATGTAACCTCACGGATCATGCGAGGCGAAGATGGATCCTCGATTGGATGAGTTTACTCAGATGCCTTCAGGAGGTAAGGTTCTACGTTCGATTAATTACGTATGTAGGCTCCTCGAACCAATTTGCATGGGGTGAAACTATTTTAATGGCCCGGAGGCCGAGAAGAGAAACTTGACTATCTGACGGAGCCTTAGCAGGAATATTTCTCTGTAGTATAGTTGGTGGCTATCTCTGTCTCCTTTGTTTGCTTATAGTTTTCTTCTAGTATTATTAATATTTAAATAAAGAGATTTTACATTGTTTGTCCTTTTCTCTGCAATTTATTGCTTCAATAATTGTATCGATTAGATCCATCTCATCCTAATCCTAGTGAAAATTATGCATAAATGTGCGTGCAATAGCGTAAATATCAGATCACATCTACAATACAAAATAGTAATATGAAACTTGTGATACAAATATACCTCCTTGACCCCCCATGAAGGTAGTAATAAGAGTAAGTGGGTGAGAAAAAGCTTCCTTATCGGATCAAAAAGAAAGCGCGGACCGGAATTTACTAATTGTTTACAGGCACTTTAGTGACTTAAATGCAAATTCCATTTCTAGCGGATGCAATCAGGTTCCCTACCTATTCTAAATTCCTCCATGATATTCTTAGTAGAAGAAAAATAAATTTGAAACTATTGCCATTAACTAGTTGACCACTAATGAGGAAGCTGTTGTCTAGATGGAGATCTGGAATACCAACTATTTCATGCTCGATAAGAGTAAGCGGATATTCCTGATGCCTGTGTGATCAGGAGAAGGAGTTAGTGTATTAGAATACTCCTCTACCAAAAGGTTAGGATTGGGGAGTATTCTCCTACTACTCACATACAGGATGACAGTCACTAAACAATCCGTTGGTATGATGAGGATGTTACTTAGAATAGATGAGCATGTTATTCCCACAGTTTTATTATCTATTGAGATGCTGAAGATGAAAAATTATCCATAATACTTGGAAGACCTTTCCTTAGTCTTGCGGGGGCATCAGTAGTTGTCTTTGAAGGAAAGATAATCTTCAATATTTATGATGCTGAAATCATCTGTGTTTTAAAAGCTGAGAAGCAGAGAAAGATATATTCCACAAGCCAAATGAGTTCTGTGGTAAGTGCCTTTGATAAAAAGACAGCAAGGTAGAATTAAAGGAACAGAGGGGTTGAGTTATAACTTCTTAATAAAATGTGAGAATCGACTATACAAATCGATAAAGTAGATTGAATAATAGAGATAGCATTCCTACCACTTTTTCATATACATTCTTGTGAGCCTTTTAGTGAATGCATGTAAAAGTAGTAGAAACACTCGATTGGATGAGTTTAGAATAAAAATGAGAATAAAAGTTGAGTTTTCATTTAAAAGCTAAAATTTTGCTCTTGAAATGCATATTGTTGATTAACAATTTTATACTATCATTTTATGTCCAAAAATAAGGTTTTAGCTAAGTTTTGGGATAAGAAGGTATTATGAGGAAATAATTTCTTTTGGTGATTTACTATGATGGTTTGGCCATTACTTCTCGATAGGAATAAAGAAATCCGTCCGTATAGTTCTAGTTATATAGATATCTTTGCCGTGACAAATTTTCTTAGAACACAGAGAATTTAGCGACCAACTATCGGTGGAATAAATTCTGGCCATATAGCTCGATGCATTATAGATATTGATTCCTTATAAATTCTCAGAAGAAAAGTCTTTGAGAGTTTAACGATAACTCTGTGAGAATAAAAATTCAAGCCGTATAGCTCTGATCATAGATATCGATGCCTTTCTTAGAAATTTTATCTAAAATGTGAGTTTAACGACCAACTATACGGTGAATAAAAATTCAAAGCCATATAGTTTTCGATAGTAGAGTATCGATACTAGTTTTAGAAATTTATATCGAAGGCCAAGACAGGTTTATCGACAAACTGCTATGAGGATCATTGTAGTCTACTTTATGACAGCAAATCATATAATTGTTTTCTGCATAAAAGAAACTAGTTGGTACTTTGTAAGCCAACCTCTGGTAGGAACATCCTCCCGCCCACATATATAGTTCGGCCACATTATAGTTTGGTGCGACCACAAAAACTCCTTTGAAACAGTCTTCCACCTCTCTCATTATTCTCTCATATTCTCTCAAACCTCTTAAAATCCACCTAAGAACTCATGATTTTCATGGTTAGAATTCTACGTTTAGTGGAATCAGCAGATGGTATGTTTTGTCCCTATCCATACTTTTATTTTTGAATTTCACCCATGGTTGAAACTCTCACATTGGTCTAGATGGATGTATAAGTTTAGCTGTCTTTCCTATTAATTTCTCCGTTGAGATTGAATTTTTCCGTGAATCAGTTTCATATATCATGTAGAAACATATGCCTAAAAGTTTTATGATGAAAATTTTGGTGCATCACGATGAACAAAATCATGGCCTCTTTCGTTGTGGCGCTCCAGCAGGTGAGGAGCCCAAGCTCGGTCCAGGAGCCTCGCGCCAACTCAGTTGGACATCGTCATCGAGGAGGGTGTTGCCTACGTTGGTGACCACAACTTTTCACACAGCATGGTTGAAGGAGGATTTGAGCCTCATGTGCAACTTGGCAGGGTTGGCGGTACTTGGCTACAAGCCTAGATACCTACACCGAGCTTACCCATGAGGTTCCTTGCCTCCTTCTCGATGACCACATGGAGAAAGCTAATATGTACTGATAAACTACCATGAACCGACAACACTATGACATAAATTTGAACAATTTGGCATTGCTTTAAAACTTCCCTCATCTTTGGGGGCCGTGGCTAGCCTCTATAGCATCACAAGTGGAGAGACTTGGGAGTTATTTCTATTAATGGTGTGGGGAATTTTATCAAAAGAAGATGTCCACCATTCAGAACGCTCATCCGTTACTAGCTTTGTTCCTTGCCAACACACTACGGAAGAGTGACATAGGCTCCATGGCCCATCTGGACATAGCAATGATCATAAGGCTCTCTTCCCCACTTCACACAAAGCCCTAGTCCACAGCTCTACTCATCAACACTTTCCACAAAGCAACAAGACCAAGAGGTGATATTTGCATTGGATTAGTATTCCTGCCTTCCATTAAATATTATACTACCTGTTATGGAACGTTGGCGGCTCCAACTCATGGGCGTCAAATATTTGACTTCTTATGGCTTCTTGGTGTTTACCATGCTAACGGAGGCTCAGGCATATCAATTCACTTGTGGTGATGCACAAGGTGAGCATGTTTACGGTGCCACCACCCCAAGCCTTCCTAGATTATGGAGAAGACATGGATCCTCACAAGGACCAAGTGATGGAGATCGAGCCGAGCTCCGGACCGATGAAAGGAAGATGAAGGAGGGAAACAAGATGAGAGGGCAGGATCAGGAGCAGGAGAAACGCAGACTGCTTTACTTGGGAGGGACATGGTAATGGCGGGGGGAGCTTGGGACCAGTATTTAACCAGCCATAGCGGTACAACTCGTCCCCCCAGGGAGTTCGACCCCAGCTCAACCAGCAGCGTTGGGGAGATCTGACTTCCTCTCTGAGAGTGAATGAAGATGTGAATGCTGACCAACTTCAGTCCTTCATCCTGCTCCCGACTACTACCCGAGTATCTGTACCATCCGCCAAATGATGTAACCCAGGCTTTGGCAATAGCCTAAGCAGGAGTTGAAAACCCTCCAAACTTTGCATTCATATTTTTATTTCTTCTTTTGATTTATTTTATTTCTTCAAATTTGCATCTTTATTTTTCAGCATTGCATGTCTAAAACAAAAAATACAAAAAATTAGTTATAACTTTATTTTGCAAGTTCCTTTCTTTTGTTTCCTACCGGAGATTGCTTAATTTCAGGTGACTTGGCAATAGGGAAACATAGAGGGGTTAAACTCAAATCTGAAGCAAGCAAACAAGAAAATTCACATTCCTTTCATCATCTCTGCAACCTACATTGATCCTAATTATTTACTCACTTACTTTTTCAATTCCACTCCCACTTAGCTTGTTATCCTATAAATTCTACTCCTTTGCTTGTGTCTCTTTTTAGCTTTGAAACATGAGCAATGAACTTGGTTCACAAAATGCTTCTACATTTTAGAACAAATGCATCTGAATAACTTGGTCATATTTAGCCCAAGAATTTATTTTAGAACTACTCCATCCCTTTGAGCAATAAATAGGGCGCGATAGTACCATTGATTAAATTGTTTGATAAATGGGCGCTTGAAGTAGTAGAGATTCGCCACTACTTTTTCTAATTCTAGTGAATGTTGCTTTACGCGTATCATTACAACTAACCAGTACTCCATACAGGAACTCTTAACTCTGCTGGCCAACTGAGCGATCTAAAATGATGGGAAAGCGCTTGATTTTACATTATTGAGTTATGTAGCGTCTATAGCAACAATGCTATAATGAGTAAATTTATGAATCTCCTCATGGTTTCACGTTCCAAGTGAGTTGTAGTACTCCCTGCGTGACGTATTGCTCAACAATTATTTATTAGCATGGTCACGAAATTACTGCCTGACCCTAATTAAAAATGATCAAAAAAGTGGCATGATTTCTCTATGAAAGAGCTAAAGTTTTGAAAGGCAAAAGAAAGGAAAAAGGTGCTTTGAGAGTCTTGAAAATTTGACATGGGACTTGATGAGTTGTTCTTAAATTAAATGTTTTTGATACCAACTTGGTACTTGATGACCCACAAGTATAGGGGGTGTATGTAGTATTTCGATAAGTAAAATTATGAACAACGAGGAGCAGAAAGGTGCTGGCTAGTGGTATGGATAAAGATTCTCTACCGATACTTAGCAATCGGATTTTTTGAGTTTTTGATAAGGCAAGTAAATAAAAGGCGGTTAATAAAGACAATAAGAATAAATGCAGCAAGTGGCCCAATCCTTTATGCAGCAAGACAGGCCGATTATTACTTAAGATGATAAGCGTTCTCGAGGACACATGGAAGACTGTCAAGTCTTTACAGCTTCATATAGTTGATTAATCTTCTTTAGCTTTCTAAGTGTTGTGTGGGTGAACACGTACTAATGTACCGACCTTCTGGACTAGCCACATACTTATGATTATACCCCTTACATTGTCTGTAGTACAAAATAGTAAGATATAGAAACCTAACCACAGCTTTAAACTCTAGGCCCTTATGTCGCCCAATGGAAGATTTCCCTACTTGGGGTTGGGTTTATATCCTCCAACAGCCTATGATTAGTAGCTTCAAATATACAGTGCATTACTAGGCCCTTATAGGTGAAGTGTCATGTAGTGACATTCACATGACACCACTAGAAGAAGTACACCACAACATAAATAACCCAAACTGGCTGAATCTTTCTCAACACAACTCCACTACTAACAACATGACTTCTCCCCATGTGCTCAAGAACAAAGCGAAGACTTACTCACAAGGGCATCATATGGATCATGATCAAAGATGGAATAATGATGGCAATAACAATCTGAACATAAAACAATAATTCAATGGTTCATCAATAGCATCAACTACAAAAGAGTAATCACACACCGTGAAAGTTTCTCTAAGAACTATGTGCAAGATTCAACGTAATTGTTAAAGCAAGTCATGGAGATGGTGACGAGGGTCTTGATGGTGATGGTAGGTGACAGGTGATAATGATGATGATCCCAAAGGAAGTCCAGCTTGATGGTGGTGGTGGTGATGGCAATGATCTCCCCCTCTCCGGGAAGGAATTCCCCGGCAGAAACTTGCCCGCTGGGAGAGATCTTCTCTCTCTTCTGTGTTTTCCTTTCATGGCAAACTGCAGCCGTAAATCTTTCAGAAATGTCCCCTGCAAGTCTTGCAGGGTTTCTTGGAGGATATTATACGCCCGAGGGGAGAGTCGAGGGGATAGAGGCAGCCACATTCACACGGTGGCCTTGACCTAGGGTGGCTTCAGCATTAGGGGTGAGTGTGGGCCCTCGGTGGCCCATCTCCACTCCCTCTTAGTGGCAGTATAGATCTTACTTGGAAAAATAGGAATTTCATTATATTTTCTTGGATTTTACGATCTGGATTCCGCTTAATTTTGCCTCAAACAGCACCTTTTTCATTGAGAACTCGACCGTAACATGTAAGTAGGTCCATGCTCCAAAAGTCACCAACTCATGCAAAAACATATGAAATAACATAAGTATCATCTCTTAATATGGAAATATATCAATGAATAAAAAGTGAATTATGACATAGGAATAGTGATGCAAAATGGACGTATCAACTCCCCAGCTTAGACTTAAAGCATTGTCCCGTTAAGCGGCCAGCTCAATAAACATGGCCTCGGGCCTTTATGGGAGTGAAGAGCTTCGATAAAAGAATACGAGCCCAAGAAGCATCACATTCATCAATACATAGATCATAGTAGAAGACAACTCACTATTATATAACTTTAACTCTGCAATAAGTAAAGGAAACATAATAAAAGTGATACATAAAGTAAATCATAATTGGTAATAACAAAACTTAGCTCAATTGAAACAGTTGATAATTTGCTAGAGTTCACAAATAACCGGGTTTTTTCAGAATGATAGCTTTCAAAGTAGGAAACACCAAGATAAGAGCAATGTGCAAAACATAAGAACATAAGAACATGATTGAATAAATCATCTACTATGAATAATGAAACTACAACAACTCAAAAATCACATTTGGCTGGTCGAGATAGAAGGAGAAGGAGTTTCACTGACTCAACTAAAAAGTAAAAGAAAGGTCCTTCAAGTAGAGGGAAGCAGGGATTGTAAGTTTCATAAAGAGCACCCAAAATTATGGTACTTATTAGCTTTTAACTCTCTGTTGTCCCTATCACTTAGGCATCTTTAGGTGATTAAGAGTTGAAGTGATCAAAATATGAGGGATATGTTTTGATGTTGTAAATTGAGAATCTCATGTCCCTTGAATACGAGGGTCGCCTCTTCATGCTACTCAAGTTTAGGTCACCGAATGCTAAGTTCTTGTCATCGTAGCACATGTGTATCATAGAGAACCGCTTAACGGGTACCCTTTTTTGCCCGACAGATACGGAAGAATCCCCCATATCAAAATGACAAAGGCAAGCGTATAAACAAGCATCTCATCAATCTTCTTATTTACCATGGGAATATGGTGATTTTTTTCTCTCTTCCTCTTTTCATAGTCTTTTTTTATCAATATAAGCATTTTTTTTAAGAAGAATGCTTCAGTTAGATGCTTCATTATGTGAAGTTACATGTGTTTCACCATGCTTGAAGATGGATTAGACCAGTGCCCAAGCAGCTTTTATAACAAACATGGCATAACTCATGACCTACAATCTCCCTTTGATTTCACAATTGACCATATCCATAGACAAAAGAACATGATATCAACTAGGTACAAAGTATCAATTGTAATGTTGAAAGCGTTTCCCCATGACACAAAGATGGTTCTCGCTAATTCTCAACTCACAAAGCGAACATATACGCGAAATATAGGTGGAGAGCAATAATGGTTCAAAGTTTATTAAATGCAAGAAAGTAAAGTGTGCCATCAAGTTCGGGTAGAGAGCTTTAATCACTAATTTTCACATAACAAGTTTAATTTGGGAGGTAGATAAACAAGAATTTACTTGGAATAGCAATAATGCTACTAGGTAATGCGTATGGTGGACACAAATAAGGCAGAGGGTTTGGTTTAAGGATTGGATGCACGAGAAGGAATTCCTCTTCAAGACAAAGGTTTTTGTAGCTAGAAAGGTTTAGGTAGCAAGTATAAGAGTTGAAGGAAATAAACAAAATATACAAGGATAAAGAAAACATGCAATCTTCCTTGGAAGCACAAAAGATCTTTTAACTAGAGAATACTAAACTTATGGGGAGCAAATCAAGAAAAAAGATGATGAAATTATATTTTTTCTTTAGAGTACTTTTATCTTTCTTTCATTCAACTCTTCAAAATAGCGCTGCTGTTGACTGAATTTCCATCAAGCCAGGCTTGCCAAAACCAACTAAATAGAGCTAACTCAATGATCCCAAAGTGATACCAATACTAACAACAAGATCAATCATATAACTACTTAATTGAAAACTAATATAAGATATGCAAAAAAGAGTGAATGATAGAACTTCTACATTAATATTCCATAACGGGTAACTCACACCAAGGGATACATATCTAACGAGAGGGGACACTTGGCTGGGCCATAATGCAAACCATCCTGAAGAGTACAAACTTCTCTATTCAGTGATATGACTCTACTAAAAGGTAAAAAGATAGAAGATAGTGAGTGTGATACCATGACACTCCCCTGTAAGCTTGGAACAAACCAAGGGGGATGCCAAACTTGATGACAAATTACCCTTTGGTGGTGGTGGTATCCTCGAAGAGCTTCTTGACCAATTTCCCCAAGTCCTCAATCTCCGAGAAGGTGAGGGTACTAATCAACTCCGAAGTTGTGCTTGATTGGTGCATGATCATGCCGCATTGTGGATCCCAGCTCTTGTGATTCTTTTTCCGCTTCTTCTTCCTTGCAGGTACTTCTTTCCTACATGGCGGTTATGTGATAAAGAACTATGGAAGGGACACTTTGGGTGTTTGGAGAAGGTGTCCAGGAGTTAAGCAAAGGATGTTGTACGGAGGCTTCCCTCCAGGCTTGACATCCGTGGCAGTCCTTTCCGATCCTCTGGCGGGGTTCGCCACCACTCCAATGCTTGCAAATGGTAGTGCCGGTGTGCTTTGGCCTCCTCTTCATCTTCTACTCTGATCTCCTTCTCCGCGGGTTCTTGGAGATCTTCCTCCATAGGCTCTTTCCTTTATCCTTGGCGACACCATTGTGCTTCCAAAGCTTTCAAAGATAGTTCTGGCAAAAGCAGTGATCGAAAGCGAAAACCCACGAGTATACTGAACCTCGGGAGATCCGGGGTTATATATTACGAAGTTTCTACAACAAAAGGAAGGTACTGGAGAAAACGGATTCGGAGACGGAGGTTCGAGGTGGCCTACACCACACAGTGGTCTCTTGACTGGGAGGAGGGGCCCATGCTGCAGGGTGGTGTGAGCCACCGCCTCGCTTCCATCCCACTTTCAAGGCTTCATAGCTTCCCATATTAACCTAAACCTTGCAAAAATATAGTTGGATAGTATTTTCCACGGAACTTTTCTTACTAGAACTGTTACCTATTTGAAAACAGACTCTGCGAATCTCTCTAATTTGGTATTTAGTAGATTCTTCTCTCGAGTCACCATACTTGAATAACATCAATATCTTCATCTTCATACACTTATTACTTGAGTCATGAAACCTTTCACTTCCTTATTACACCATTATGTCCACTCACACGGAAATCTTTCACACAAAACTTCACATAGTTCTCATTAGCAACATGAGTCCACTTTCAACTGAAAACCATCAAAACATAAAGTTATCTGTAAACTTCCTTTCGAAAACTCCAAAAAGAATTCAAAAAAGGAAACTCTCCATTAAAGCAAGCAAAATGAAGAGTGGGTAAAATCTGTCAAAACAGACCCAGCAGGTAAAGATTAATTTTTTCGAAAATCTTATGTTGCTCAAATAAAAAAGTGCAAAACTAACTAAAGTTAAATAACAACCTGGGGCAGAATCACAAAAAAAATTATAGCTCAATCCGACATACACAGATCTCTCACTAATTTTTATGGTGAAGCACAAAAATCTGTTTTGGGACAGCAACTTCCCCAAATCTTACTTCTCTCTCATTAGAGGTTGATCTTGACACAAAAACCAAACAAAACGGATATGAGAGAGGTTATTACCCGAGGTACAGTCTCCAAGACTCAAATAAACAAAAAACAAACTGAAAGCAAAATAAATTTGGTTGTCTCCCAAAGAGCTCTCTTTCTTCTTATAGCCATTAAGATGGGCATGTATGATAATTTGAAGATGCTCACATACAGGAATATGAATTGAAGTGAAAGAGAGCATTAAGAAGAAAAAATACATTAACGCTTAAGTCTAACCCACTTCCTATGCAAGGAATTTTGTAAACAAACAAGTTGTTTGAAACCAAGAGGCTACTTGCATAGGACGGCAAAAAGAAGTGCAACATAAAACTTTCAGCATAAAAACGAGGAAATTTGATATTATTGAGATGCATTAGAACACTTTTCCTCTCTCATAGTAACTTTCAATTATCATGCATAAACATAACAATATAACTATCACAAGGGCCATCATAACAATGATCACTTTCTTATTCTAATAGAAAACACAGGAATACTAGTTCTCATAATAACTACTTTTCTAAACAATATTAGAGGTATCCTCATAAAGGATGAGGTGTCCTCTTCTTCATATTTGGTCTAAACAAAGTCTTTCACATTTGCTATTATTAGGTTCATCAACCATTTTTTATCAGGTTCAACATCTTTATTTGTATTTTGATTAACCATACTTAGCTATCATAGAATGTTCCTTCATCTTACATGGGAAAGGGATTTTCTCAATGTAAGGTTTAGGTAAGACATGATTAGTAGTATAAACTTTACTATTTCTTGCAGGAACACTCTTAGCAATATCTTTATAAGGTTCCCTTCGATACTTATCTCCATTGCTTTTTAAGAACTTCAATGTAGTGGAAGCAAAGCCTTAAAATAAGAAGCAATAGCTTGAGGGTCTAGACCATACAAGCATTTTTTAATATTTTTGAAAGTCATCAGTTCCATAAAAGATTTAATGCATTCATAATCATAATTTATACCCCGACTTTCTACCTTTGTCGAGTCTCCCAAGCTTAGCATTGTTCCTGAATATTGCATTCTTAGAAGATCCCGCTTAGCTTCTTCTTCCATGCGAAAGTGAATGATCCAAACACAAGAAGCATCCAATAAATCCTTGTCATGTAGAGGGAGCCTTGCATAAAAGTTATTGATAATGATATTGTTGGGGAGCTCGTGAATGGGACATTTGAGCATTAGTAACTTCAATCTCCCCAAGCTTTCTGAGCTGTACTCTCTCCATCAAGAGGCCAAAAGTTGTATATTTGATTTCGATCTTTATAAGATCTCACTAGAGGAGGATAAAACTTTGAATAAAAAGAGAGGCACTATTTCCTCCATTCAGCAGCTGACCATTCTTCTCAAGCCAGCTTATACCATTCCTCAACTCTTCCTTTTGAGATAATGAGAATAACTTGTTCTTAATTGATACGTAGTAATACTCGCACACTTGAACAACCCGCATAATTCGTGGGTATAAAGAGTAAATGATCACCGAGATGGACCTGCTTCCATCCCCAACATAGTAGTTATCCATAAATACGCATCAATAATTCTACGTGGGTATTTAAAATCATCATTCTCAGCAGTGGTGGTTAATGTACTACCTTAGCAAAGGTGGTAGTAGCATTACCAAATAAGAAACTCAGCTACGAGTTATCCATAATGAAAATAAAGCAATCTAATGAGAGTAAACAATACTCACAAAGAGAAGTTTCACCATTCCACTCTCCAATAGCGCTTCACTCCCGGCAACGGGCGCTTTAGAAAATAGTCTTGATGACCCACAAGTATAGGGGGTGTATCGCAAGATTTTCCGATAAGTAAGAGGTGTCAGAACCCAACGAAGGAGCGTATAAAGCCGTGCTAGTGGTATGGATTCAGGAATTCTTCCGCAAATACTTAGCAATCGGGTTTTTAGGGTTTTTGATAAGGCAAGTAAATAAAGTGCGCAGTAAATAAAAGACAATAAGAATAAATGCAGCAAGTGTCCCAACTTTATGCAGCAAAGGACAAGCCATTGTATTACTTTTAAAATGACCAAAACATTCTTGAGGATATTGATGGAAGGCCCATCGTCATGTGCTTTACAACTCATATAGTTGATTAATCTTCTTTAGCTTGCTAAGGTTGTGTGTGGTGAACCTGTGCTAATGTACCAACCTTCCTAGGACTAATACATACTTGTGCAGATTATACCCCTGCAAACATCCGTAAGTACAAGAAAGTAATTAAGGTAGAAACCTAACTACGCCTTAAACTCTAAGACCCTTACATCCCTTGTGCAATGGTTTCCTAACGGGGTTCAGGTTTACATCTCCGCAACCCCTACCATTAGTAGCCAAATACAATGCATTCCCTCTAGCCCCATATAGGTGAAGTGTCATGTAGTCGGGATGCGTTCACATGACACCACCTTCCAGAAGAAGTACACCACAACTTAAATATCAAACTATTGAATCTTTCTCAACACAACTCCACTACTAACAACATGACTTCTCCCATGTCCTCCAAGACAAAATGAACTAATCACAAGACATCATATGGATCATGATCGAGATGGAATAATGATGTATAACAATCTGAACATAAACAATAATTCAATGGTTCACTCAATAGCATCAATTACAAAAGAGTAATCAACACCAGAAAGTTTCCCTATGAACTATGCAAAATTCAATGCAATTGTTACAGCAATATGAGATGGTGATGAGGGTGTTGATGGTGACGATGGTGGTGGTGGGTGATGATGATCCCGATGAAATCCAGCTCGATGGTGGTGTTGACATGCATTTATCTCCTCCAGAAGGAATTCTCCCAGCGAGAAATCTGTCCGCCGAGAGATCTTTATCTCTCGGTGTTTTCGCCTGCAGAGGTCGGGCGGAATCTTTTCGTGTAGCTCCCTGAGTCTTAGGTTTTCGGGACGCCATGAGGGGAGAGTCATATGTGTGGGCTGCAGAAGCTGTGCGGCTGATCACCCGGTGGCGCAGCCTAGGGTGCTTCAAGGCGCGAAGGTTGTGGTGTGGGCCCCTCGGCCCATCTCCATCCTCCCTCTTCTCGGCCGAAAATTTCTGCTCTTCGAAAAATAGGAATTTCCAGATATTTTCCCGGATTTTCTGATCTTCGTGAATTTTTGCCTCCCAACACCTTTTCCATCAGAATCCCCGACTATAGCGGTCCATGTTCCAAAAGTCATCAACCATGCAAAAAAACAGATGAAATAACATAAGTATCATATCTTAATATGAAATATATCAATGAATAACAGTGAATTATAAATATAGAATAGTGATGCAAAATGGACCATGTATCAGTACATTGATCTTTAATTGGTTAAACAAACAAGAGCAAAAAAGTTTATCTCTAAACAAAGAGAGGCACCAAAAGAATTTGTCTCACTTTCCTAGCTAAACTTTGACACTTGCTTGGGCATACATGATCCATTTGCTAACAAGAAATATGTGGTTAGGAAGTGGACCTTCAAGGCAATCTTGTGAATACTTGTATGATCATATTTAATAATATTGGTGTGGATTGTCAAGAAAAGAATTTGAATGCCAATTCACGCTACTTTTGAGTTCCTTTATTTTAGTCTCAAATCTCCACTATTCTTCCTTATTTCCTTGTCACTCGAGGAGAAACAAACATCTAAGCTTGGGGAGTTGATAATTTGTGAGATTCTACCTACATTGGCGATGGCTTTTTATTGATGGTTTTTCTCCCGTATTTGATCATTTTTTGGCTTTATTCTAACGCTAATACTTCGCAGAGTTTAAGAAAACTTGGTTTTTAATGTGTGTTTCAGAGTTCGAACGTCCAATGTAAGGTTTTAACTTGAGAAACACAATATTCAGGAGAAAACAAGAAGCTCTCTCTTTGAAGCTAATTCTGAGGGGGAGAACACGTAGGCTTTAACAAGCAACTATACGGTGTTGAATATATTTTCTCCTACCAGTATAGTTCAATTTCATATTTTTTCCGTCATTATAAAGAGGCTTGTAACGAAAGCAATATTTTGGCTCGTTAACAAACACTTTCCAGCAGCGGTATCATACCATCTAGAAGGGAGAAAGAAGATATCCGGATAAGAAGGAAGACAGTTCTTCATATCGGCCCACGATTCATTAGATCCTCCTAGCCAATACACCCCATAGCCACTACTTGTACTAGAGAGAGAGGGATCTCCATCTTGCTTGCAAGACTAGGGTTTGAGATTGTTTCTTCCCATCTTTAATGTGTTGATATTTGTCTATTCTTATTGTGGATCTCCATGGTAATACAAAGACAAATTCTCTTCATTTGATTATATGGATGATCCGGTTTCTTCTCTCATGTGTGAGTAATTCCCTTGGGTATGGGGAGATGTAGGGGATTGGTGAGATGTGATGTGCCTCTCATATTTTCCATTAGTTTGTGATTGATTCTAATTACTATATTATGTGTGTTGACTATCTATGGGATGCCTCCAATGCTTGTTGTCCACCATTAAGGGCTTGTACAACATGATCCTTTGTTCTACATAGATAAGCTCTTGTTTACGCTAGTAGATTGCGGACGAAGGACCCCAATTTTCGGTGACACGTACGTGATAGATATCAATGGAAAACTAGTAGACCTCGGGAGGATAACAAGGAACTGATCGTGTTTATTGCATTAGTCCAATCCAAGGAGCTTAATCACTAAAAGCCACCTGGTTGACCAAGGGTCTTAATCGCCTAGTGTCTCCAATTCATGGTTTTGGTAACGGGAAAAGTAAATGGATTATTGGAAGTTGGGATGAAATCTGGCCAAGAGGAGTTCCCATGCTAATTATGGGTTGCTCACCCACATATATTTATAAGATTATAATTGTTACATTTATCGTTTCGTCCACCTGGCACGATTCACTATCACCATAGGAACTGAATCCCCCGCCACTTTCTTTTGCCATTTCACAGGAAATAACAAACAACAAGTCATTCTTTACTTTTATGCTTTACATTTCTTGAAGTTTACATTTTAGTTTTATTTAAATAGATCTCGCTTTAATCAAAACCCCCCATTCTTATTTCAACACTTGCGAAATCGATTCACTCAAGACCTATGACAACTTCGGTGTGATGTAGACTTCACCCATACACACTTACCTTTTGGGCAAAACCCTGTTAGGATCGATATCTATACTTTGAAACTAGCTACAAACGATGATAAGGTGCACTTGTAGACATCATAACCACTTAGGACCCGAAGTTCTTGCCTTTGGAACCAAGAAGAGTGTATAGCCACATGGGAGACATACCTGACAACCCCTCGACTTCAACTAACTTGCTCTAGTAGGTTGCTTGTGGGTCGATAGGAGCCACTGATAACCAACCTGGCCTCCCACATCTCTAGGGACCGGCTTTGGGATTTGAACCATTACTGGTATGGAACCCTCCTTAGGCATGACTCATGGTACCATTCGGTGGCAACAAGGTACTTTGGTAGTTACTTGCAAAAAACTAAATTACAGTAAAAAACTACAAAGTCATCCAATTTTCCTCAACAACTTTTGGAACATCCAATGGTCCAAGTTTGAGAACATAGTTACACAAAGGTTTAATATATTACGCATCACCAACATCCCCATATAGTGTTGGGTATAAAACTTTTTATTCACAGCTGTATGTCCCTTTCTTATGATTGGGTAACGTCAGTAACCATGGAGCATCTTCATTATTTAACAGGATGCTTGGCTGGTTGTTCACTATGAAGGGCTAAATTTCATCAAACTTATTATAATCTTCGATATATAGTCTGTCTTTGTCCTCCACTCCAACAATGCTTCTTTCCTTGAAAAGAACTATAGTGGCGCTTTTGGCTCATCATATGATATATTCATTTGCTTATCTTTTTTCTGTTTGGTAGGACATGTCCTTCACATAGAAAACTCCGGAGCCACATCATCGGCTAGCATTTAATGGTTCTGCCTCATGCACTCCAAGGTTGTTCTCGTGATCCACTATTGTCATTCCTTACTACTACAGTCTACCTTTACCGCCCTTGCTTTGCCTGCCGTACCGCCGTACCTTGACCTATTTGCAGTACCCGAACAAAGGGACCTAAAAGTAGGCCCATAGGGGCAAGTTCCCATATCTCCTCTATGTAACCATCATATATGTGTCCTTTTTGCCCATTGTTGTTTTGTTGTATCAAAGCATACACCACTATTTTTGGTAGGTGCTCTTTTTGTCTTGGGCTATCGTGTAAAATATATTCCCATTTAACCCATACCTTGGAAGAGTCCAAGATAGTCGAAGATGGTGACCGCCAACAAGTACATCCGATCTCCAATGAGTGGTGTTATTCATGTAATGTGTTTGCAACCAATCTACTTGAAGTCGCACATGTGTGCATGTTTAATCCAAGAGTCAGTCCGACTTGGTTTTGGAGCGTAAAGCAATATTCATGTGTTCTTCAATATAATAGCTACCAAGGTTGGAATTCTTTAGAACTGTGTGAGTGTGCTTGGAGTGGGAAAGAATACCGCCATATTTATTATTGCTTTCTTTCCTAACATGCCTTTTCCACTGGTCTTCCCCTCATACTGTGATCGAGGAACACCAATCTCTACTAAGGTTTCAGGAATAAAGTCAACAGAAACTCAAATGACCTCTCCCTATATTCCATAACCCTTCGAGATGCTTCTCTTCTAGCCTAAAGTTAACGGTTACATGAACATATTTCTTTAAGACTCCCATGAACCTCTCCCAAAGGGGAACATATTGTGTAGAAATATAGGACCAAGAATGGTAATCTCTTCGACTAGGTGAAGCCCAGGAGGTGCGTCATAATATTGAAGAAGGATGGTAGGGAATCACTCAACTCAAAACTGACAAGACATTAGAACACATCATTTTGTAAGCTTTGTAGAATTTTTGGACCGACATCTTCAACGAGAAACTGCATTGAGGAATGCACATAGCTTCACAATGGGTACTTTCGAGACATTCTTCCGTAGAATCCCCCTCAATGTAATCGAAGCAATTGCATCATAAGCATGTGGTAGCTTCATGAGACTCTAGGTTTTGGATTTTTTCTCCGCCTATAATTATTATCCCCTTTATATTTGATGAGAAAGTCAGCAGGACCTTGATACTACCTAGGCATTCAAAAGATTTCCTACTTTCTTTGGTAAGAGCGAAATAGGAAAGACCTTGATAATGCTTCTGATGTAGGCCATCTTATTCTTTCATACATGCTGCTGGTCTTGCTGCTTCCTGCAAAATTTTTGTCTTCCCCCTTTGTCTACCCTTTGCATCCTAACAAATGAAGCCTAGCAGGATGTTCACACAAAGATTCTTTGCTAGGTGCATCACGTTGATTGTAGAGTGAAACCTCTGAGGACACTTTCCAATATGGTAGCTTCCAAAATATACATTTCTACTTCCACATGAGTGCGGTAATCCTGTTAGTGTCATTCGCCGAAATGATTGTCTCGCTAGGGACCCTTTTCCAAAGATTACATTTAAATCTCTTGACCATACCAAATACATCATCAGCAACCCATAATTGTATGGTGGATAGGCTTCCTCAGTGATCTATCACTCACCTTTGGAAATGCTTTCCTTTCATTCTTAAGGTATATGCCCGGCTCGAAGATATATCAGATGATGCCCCTGGGTACACATTCTTCTTACATTTATCCAAATATATACTTCTAGTCCCATCTAAACAAAGGCGTGCATGGTAACCGCATCCCTTGTTTGTCCGTCTCCAAAAGGTTACTAAGAACAGGTAAATAATTGATGGTTACGAAAGACAACCAGTCAGAGGGGTCAAATTCTCCTCTTTGTGCTCATCCCACAAACGCATTATCTTTTTGTACAACCGTCAGAAAGTTCTTCAACTAATGGCCTTAGGTACACATCAATGTCTTTGTCGGGTTGCTTCCGCCTGATGAACACTAGCATCATAATGAACTTCCACTTATGCATAACCAAGCGAAAGCGTTATAGATACATGAGGCACATGACAAAGCTATGACCGGGAACTTAATGATTCATGCCATCCGTGAGATTTCTGACTAAAACTTAAGTTCCTTGCGCCATCCGCAAAAGCACCGGAAACTCTATCTCAATTTTATCCAATGCACCCATCAAAATGGTTGAGAGTGTTCCACATCGCGTGATTTCTTACAATCTTCTTTGTGCCATCACAAACAACTTGGTATGATATTTTTTCTGAACAACCATTTCAAATCCATGGTATTATATAGGAGCATACCACATCACCTTGGTAGGAACCCTTCGGGTGCTGCGCCCTCAACATCAAGAGGGTCATCTTTGGCTGGCTTTATCTTATAATTAATGCACCGCATACCAAGCATGCACTCAGATTCGTGCGTGATTCTCACCTTGCTGAGAGGATGTGCATCATTAGAGGCATGTATGTATCTTCTACACCTCAAATCCTAGGTAATGACAAATCTTTCTTTTCTCCCGTGCATAATGCGGGCAAAAAGTAATTCATTATCCTTTAGAAGCTTCTTCTTTATCATTTCCAGCAACTTTTCAAATCCATTGTCGATACACCATTCCCTACCTTCCGCAGTTGGTAGCACCTGGGCAGGTAGTTACCCATCTTTATTGCCATCTTCGCAATTTGGGTACAAATAATTTCTTTGTGATCCTCTAACATTACGCGCCTCCAATTTCAACCTCTCCTTTTCACTTTTCGTAGTCTCTCTATGCATCAACAATGGTCTACCAAGATCATCACATGAGGAACTATCATCGATGCTGCCTCTTCTTTAGCTTCCCCATTACATTACCACCATATTCGTGGGAACCTAGGATAGTTTTCATCATCCTCTTCTTCTTCATCCATTATAACCCTCTTTCTCCGTGCTTGGTCCAACAAATTTTAGCCGTACATGAAACCGGACCAATTCGAACAGTGGTTGGGAAGGATTTTGAGGAAGAGTAATCTTTTATTATTCTTACAGTATAACTACATGGACAACAATTAAAACCATTTCTTGGTTTGTCTCAAATTATTGAATTTGAGGAAATAATTCAGGCCATTAATGAACTCGTATAGGAGCGCGTCGGTCATCGTACCCACATCCATTGTTGGCTCATATGCATTTTATATAAGTATATCCAAAACCATTACACAATAGCATGAATAGAGAAGTGACCAAATTAATACAAGTTCACATCACATTAAAATCAAAAGTAGAGAGTGACCAAATGTGTATTTCTTGCAAAAAATAAAAAAACTATGGCACTGGATTTAAAACTTTCTACTCCATACTCATTTTGATCAATTACTAAGTAAACCGACGCCCACACATATGCATATAAATCAAATAAACTCCCATGATAATTACTACTCCCAAACTAAAACCCACAAATCCTCTACTTCTAGAGCATGAAAATAGCTAAACTAGCAATGAAAAAATGAAAGGATGAAGTTTACCATAATCTTTTAGAACCTTTGGACAGATATAATCCTTTGCCAAATCTTGATGTATCATGGAAAAAAGGGATGAACTTGAGCTCGGGGACTAAAATGAGGAGAATACATTGAAAATGTCTTGGGTAGGGATTTACGATGCATGATATAAGAAAACCTTTAGCCCCCAGTTGTAGTCTCCAACCTCGACTAGGGTCTATCTTTAGTCCCTGTTTAGGATCCCACCGCCAGCATGTCTCGCCGTTAAATTCCCTTTAGTCTGGTTGGTATCTCCAACCGGTCAAATAATGTCTGATTTGACCCAGCACTAGAGCCACCAAATTGCCCGTCAAGGCATCCTCTTGTAGCTATTGAACTGGAATCAATGCTCACATTAGTCTTGGGCTCAAACCACGCCTAGACTCAAAGTCTGCCCATAACGGGCCTTTTATAATAGTGCACCCATCACCCTTCTATCCATGGCGTTAACATCACTCACTAAATCTCCTATCAACTTGAGCTTCCTGCAAGAAGCAACCGTGAAATGGCGAACACCATCCTCTTCCTCTCTCACTCGACACCGTGTTTCCGCCACCACGTGGAAGAGGAGATCGACACCCACCCTCAATCGATAAGGACCAAGTATGTGAATCTAGACAAATTCGACATATATATTGTGACAGGGAAGTATTTAAAGATAGCATATTTAAAATCTGTGTACTAGGGAGTGACATTTCAGTCATCATGGTCCAAAGAATCGGATTACTCGTCCATTTTGCATCACTATTCTCGCGTCATAATTCAACACGTTATTCATTGATATATTTCATATTGAGAGGTGATACTTATGTTATTTCATCTGCTTTTTGCATGGTTGATGACTTTTGGAGCATGGACCACTGCAATAGTGATTCTGATGGAAAAGGTGCCGCTTGGAGGCAAAATTCGCTAAGATAAGAAAATCCGGGAAAATACATGGAAAATCCTATTTTTCCGTAAGACGAAGGAAAGCTAGAAGGGGACTTCGTAGGATGGGCCTTGCAGTGGGGCCCATTAATCACAGGCCTTCGGCGCTGTTAGCCAGCCAGTAGTCAGCCAGGCTGTGGTGTGGGTCAGCCCTGGTCCACCGCACTCATGCGTTATATTATCCTCCCGAAACCCAAGACTACGAGGAGCAACCATGAGAAGATTCCGCCGCCTGGGCGTGAAAACACCAAGAGAGAAAGATCGCTACGGGCATGTATTTCGCTAGGGGAATTCCTTCCTGGAGGGGGATCAAATCGCCATCAACACCACCATCAAGTTTTGGACTTCATCGATCATCATCATGTCATCATCACCACCATCATCACCATCAGCACCCCTCATCACCATCTCCATATTGCTGTAACAATTGGGTTGAATCTTGCATAGTTTATAGGGGAAACTTTGTCAGTGTTGATGTCGACACTCTTTTGTAGTTGATGCCTATTGGAGTGAACCATTGAATTATTGTTTATGTTCAGATTATACATCATTATTCCCTCTTTGATCATGATCCATATGATGTCTTGTGAGTAGTTTGTTTTGTTCTTTTCAGGGACATGGGAGAAGTCATGTTGTTAGTAGTGGAGTTGTGTTGAGAAAGATTCAATAGTTTGATATTTAGAAGTTGTAGGTACTTCTTCTAGTGGTGTCATGGGAACGCCGACTCACATGACACTTCTACCCATTTATATGGGGCTAGGGGAATGACATTGGTATTTGGCTACTAATCGTAGGGAGTTTGCTGGAGTGGGGATGTAAAACCTGAACCCTCTGCTAGGGAAACCATTACACAAGGGATGTAAGGGTCTTAGAGTTTAAAGCTCGCATGGTTAGGTTTCTACCTTTAATTACTTTCTTTGTGTACTTACGGATGTTTGCAAGGGGTATAATCGTCAGCATGTATTATTAGTCCTAGGAAGAGCTCGGTCAAGACATTAGCACAGGTTCACCCATTACCATTACAACACTTAGCAAGCTAAAGAAGATTAATTAACTTTATATGAAGCGAAAAGCACTCGGCGCTTCTTTCCATGTGTCCTCGAGAAACGTCACCTGGTCATCTTATGGTCTTGACCTAGCAACCGGGTTTTGTCCTTTTCGCTTGCATAAAGGATTGGGCCACTTGCTCGCATTTATTCCTACCGCATACTTTTATTTACTTCCATGGCTTTTGTTTACTTGCTTTATCAAAAAAAAAAAACCCTAAAAATCCATTTGCTATAAGTATTTGCAGAGAATTTCCTGATCCATACCACTAGCCAAAGCACCTTCTCTCGCTTCTCTTTGGGTTCGACACTCTTTACTTATCGGAAAAATACTATGATACACCCTATACTTCGTGGGTCATCAAGACTGACTATTTCTTCCGGGCTGTTGCCGGGGAGTGAAGCGCTATTGGAGAGTGGAATGGTAAAGGAAACTTCTATCGTGAGTATTGTTTACTACATTAGTTGCTTTTATTTTCTTTATTATGGATAACTCCGGCTGAGTTTCTTATTTGGTAATGCTACTACCACCGCTAAGTATGTAGTACATTAACCACCACCTGCTGAGAATGATGATTTTAAAATACCTACGAATTATTGATACGTGTTATGGATAACTATTTATGTTGGGATGGAACACCATCCCATTGCATCATTTACTCTTTATACAATTTAATTATGCGGGTTGTTCAAGTAAAAGGCGTATTACTACGCATCAAGTTAAGAACAAGTTATTCTCATTATCTCTAAAAGGAAGAGTTGAGAATGGTATAAGTCACTGCAAAAGAATGGTCAAGCTCCCGAATGGAGGAGGAAATGATGCCTCTTTATTCAAAATTTTATCCTCCTAGTGGGAGATTCATAAAGATTCAGTAATCAAATATACAACTTCATTCTCGATGGAGAGAGTACAGCTCAAAGCTTGGGGAGATTGAAGTGCTATTAATGTCAAATGTCCCATTCATGAGCTCCCCAACAATATTATTATCAATAACTTTTATGCAAGGCTCCTTTGATACATGACAAGGATTTATTGGATGCTTCTTTGTGCTTTGGATCATTCACTCAGCATGGAAGATGAAGCAATGCTGGATCTTCTCGGACTGTGATTCAAGACAATGCTGAAGCTTGGGAGAATGACAAAGGTAGAAAGTCAGGTATAAAATTATGATTATGTATTCATTGAATCTTTTTATGGGAACTGATGACTCTTCAAAATATTAAAAATGCTTATGGTCTAGACTCTCAAGCTATTACTTCTTATTTAAGGCTTTTTGCTTCATATATTTGAAGTGCTTCAAAAAGAAGTGGAATAAGTATCATGAACCTTATAAAGATGTTAGCAGAGGTTCCTTCAAGAAATAATCAAGTTTATACCGCTAATCATGTCTTAACCTGGAACCTTTATTGAGAAAATGCCTTTCCCAGCTAAGATAAAGGAACATTCTATGATAGCTAGTATGGTTAATGAAAGTACTAAACAAAGTTGTCAGAACCTGATAAACAAATGGTTAATGAACCTATAATGGCAAATGTGAAAGACTTTGTTACTAAATATGAAGAAGAGGGACACACTATCCTTGTAAGGATACCTCTAATATTATTTCGCAAAGTAGTGTTATGAGAGCTAGTATTCCTGTGTTTTCGTTAGAATAAGCGATCATTGCTACGATGGTCCTTGTGATAGTTATATTGTTAAGTTTATGCATGATACTGAAAGTTATTATGAGAGGTAGCAGGAAAAAGTGTTCTTATGTATCTCAATAATATCAAGTTTCCTGCTTTTATGCTGAAGAGAGATTTTTTATGTTGGTGACTTTGCTTTTTGCCCTTCTATGCGCAATTAGCTTCTCAAGTTTCAACAACTTGTTTGTTTACAAAATTCCTTGCATAAGAAGTGGGTTAGACTTAAAATGTCACGTGTTTTTGCTTCTTAATGCCTCTTTCACTTCAATTCATATTCCCCGAAATGCGAGCATCTTCAAAATTATCATGTTTCATCTTAATGGCTATAAAGAAAGAGAGCGGTTTAGACAACCCAATTTGTTTCTTTGCTTTCATATTGTTTTTGTTTTATTTGAGCTCTTGGAAGTTATTACCGGTAATAACTCTTTCTTATCCTTTTTGATTTGGTTTTTGAAGTCAAGATCAACCTCTAAATGAGAGTAGAGAAGTAAGATCATTGGGGAAGTTGTTGTCCTGAAAATGTATTTTTGGTGCTTTTCACCTAGTACCCTGTGAGGAGATCTTCCGTGGTATGTCGGATTGAGCTGGGTAATTGTTTGAAAGCTTCTCACTGTCAAAGTTGTTATTTAATCCTTTAGTTAGTTTTGCACTTTTTTGATTTGAGCAATGTAAGATTTTCAAAAAATTGATCTTTAATTGGGCTGGTGTGTTTTACAGATTTTGCCACCTTTTTTTTATTCGATTTCCTTTTTGAATTTTTTTGGTTTTTCTGGAAGGAGTTGCTACAGTAGCTTATGTTTTGATGTGGTTTTCTGTGCTGAAGTTGAACTCCAAAAGGTTTTATCACTTCACTTATACTACACCTTGCCAATGAGAACTCTATGGAGTTTGTGAAAAAGAAATTTTCGTGTAGTGGAGAATGGTGTAATAAGGAAGAGAAGGGCTTTTATGACTGCTAATAAGTGTATGAAGGTGAAGATATCGATGATATATTCATGGTGACCTGCATAACCTTACTAGATACCAAATCTAGAGACCTGCGAGTCCGTTTTTCAAATAGGTAACATGGTAAGAAAAGTTCACAAATACTATCCAACCATATTTTTTGCGCTGTCAATAAGGAAAGTTACTTGTTGAAGAGGGATCTTTAAACAGAGCTGGTGGCTCACACCACCGTGGCATGGACCCAACCCAGGTCGCGCCACCCGTGTGGTGTGAGTCCACCTCGACCGGCCTCCCGACTCGCTTTTCTTCCAGCACTTTCCTTTGCTTTTGAAACTTAATATAGGCAATCCCCCTGAGCCCTGGAGAGGTTCATATATCATGTTGTCAGTGGTTTTGTTTCGATCTCGCTTTCCCACAGGAGAGTCCTGCATTTGCTTCACAAGGCTTCCAATGGATCAGCCAAGGAGATTCCTAGAAGATATCATCAACCCATACATGAGAGAGTCAAGATCTATCCTGGTGAGTTGCTGGTTTCAAGATGTAGTGAGGTCCTGACAAAGAGGCTCTGCTGGCCCTAAAGGCAAGGAAGTCCTGGAGGATAGGATGGAAGCAATCGGAGCAAGAAGTCTTAGGTACAAGAAGATGGCTAACACGAAGTCGATATCATCCATAAGATTTGTTCGGAACTTATCGCCAGCACCGCGAGGGGAGACAATCGAGCTCAAGGATGAAGTCCTCTCACTGGCCAAACAACTAAATAAACCGTGCTACGCCTAATGCATCGCTCGTAATCAAAAACCGTGGAGTATGAGGTTAGGGTTTAAACGCATAAGGGCTGCTGCAAGTTTCGTGATGTCGAGACTATGATGTCCTTTTGTCGATGGGGAACTCCAACCTGAAGTTCGGACGATGATGAGAGAATACCACCACCACCAAAGGAGTAATTCACATTAGGGTTTGGCATCCCCCGGGTTTGTTTAAGCTCGGGGAAGTGTACAAGGTATCACATCACTATCTTCTCTATCTTTACCCTTATTAGTGGAGTCATATCATGAATAGAGAAGTTATCATGGTGATGGTTTGGTATTATGGAAGTGTCCTCTCCTCGTTAGATATGCATCCCTTGGGTGTGAGTTACCGTTATGGAATATTAATGAGGAAGTTCTATCATTCATTCTTTGGGTATAGTTTATATTAGTCTTTAGTTCTGGGTTATATGGATTGATCTTATTGTTAGTATTGCATCACTTGGGATCATCGGTTAATTTAGTTGGTTTTGGCAAACCTGGCTCTTGTCATTTAGGCAACACTATTTTTGAGAGTTGAATGAAAAAAGATAAAAGTAGTCAAAAGAAATACAATTTTGATCATTCTTTTCTTTCTTGATTTGCTCATGTTTAGTATTCTAATTAAGATCTTTGTGCTTCCAAGAAGATTGCATGTTCGGTTTTATCACTTCAGCATGTTCTTGCTTGTTTCCTTCAACTCTCAGATTTCATACCCAAATTCTTGCTAGCCAAAAACCTGTACCGGAGGGAATTCTTCTAGGCATCCACCCCTTTAAACCAAAACCCACGCCATTTGTGTCCAAGTACACTATACCTACCTATTAGCATTATTGCTATTCCAAGTAAATTGCTGTTTTATCTACCTCCCAAATTAAACTTGTTATGTGAAAATTGAAGATTAAAGCTCATTTAACTTGATGCACACTTTATTTTTCTGCATTTAATAACCCCAACCATTGGGTCCTTCTTGTTATGATATGCCGCGCTTTATGAGCTGAAGGTTAGCAAAAACCATGTATCAGTGGGAACGCTTTCAACACTACATCGGGTACTTTGGTACTAGTCGACATCATGTTCTTTTGCTTATGGATCCCATGCAGTGAAATAAAAGTGGAACTTTGTAAGATCATGGAGTTTATATGTGTTAGAGAAACGCCTGGGCCGCTAGCTTCAAGCCATGCTTAATCATGGTGGAAATTTGCAGTATAACTATAGTGAGCACTTCTATGAAGCATCCCTCAATAAAACCTATGCAAATAGCAAAATAAAAAGATCAATCGAGATGCTCATTGTCCGCTTGCCTTATCATTTTGATTATGGTATAGCTCCTAATCATGTGCAAGGGCAAATTTCTGCTGGAGGTTCTCCCTATGATACATAAGGTAATTTATTAATGACAAGAGCTTACCATGTACTGTGTGTTGAGTAGCATGAGGTTCGCACTATAAGTAAGGGCTGCGAGATTTCAACTTATAAACTTGTCAATCATATCCTTAGTTGTGTCACTTTTAACCTTAATCACCCAAAGATGCCTAAGATAAAGCAATGAGAGTCGTAAACCCAGTAAGCATCATAATTTTGGGATCTCTTTATGAGACTTGCAATCCCTCAGTTTCCCTCCTCGCCAAGGGCCTTTACTTTTTAGTTGAGTAAGTAAACCTACTCCCTCTCTATCTGCTAGTTATTTTGAGTTGTCGTGTTCTATCTACCTCATATGATGATTTATTCACCTATGTTGCTTATGTTCTTTGTTTTGCACATCGCTTTTATCTCGATGTTTACTACTTTCAAAGCTATCATTGAAAACCAGCTATTTTGTGAACTCCAGCAATTATCAACTATTCTTCACCAAGAGCTGTTTTCATTACCAATTGCGATTCACTTTATGTATCTTTATTGTGTTTCCTTTACCATTGCAAGTTGAGTTATATAATAGTGAGTTGTCTTCATTATGATCTATGTATTTGATGAATGTGATGCTTCTTGTCCGTGATATTCTTTATCGACTTTCACCCATAAACTCCGAGGCCACAGCTTATTGAGTCAGCCGCTTGGGGACAAGCGAAGACTAGCTTTGTGAGTTGATACGCCCATTTTGCATCACTATTCTGTGTCATAATTCACTATTATTCAGTGATATATTTCAGATTGAGAGGTGATAATTATGTTATTTCATCTCTGCTTTTGCATGGTTGATGACTTTTGACATGGACCGCTGCAGTCGATTCTGATGGAAAAGGTGTTGTTTGGAGGCAAATTCATGAAGATCGTAAAATCTGGGAAAATACATGGAAATCCTATTTTCTCCTGTAGAAGACTAAGGAAGCTTATAATGAGATGGGTTGACAGGGGCCCACACCACTTCTAGCTGGCCAAATGGTAGGCCGCGCCACCGTGGTGTGGCCGGGCCTGGTCCACCCCCGCACTCTATTATCCTCCAAACCCTAAGACTTCTGAGCCACTCACAGAAGATTCTGCCGCCCCACGGGTGGAAAACACCGAAAGAGAGAAAGATCTCCGCGACAGATTGCCGGGGAATTCCTTCCGAGAGGGGAGATCACGCCATCAACACCACTCATCAAGCCGGACTTCATCGATCATCATCACCACCATTATCACCATCAAAGACCTCCATCACCATCTCCATATTGCTAGTAAACAATTGGGTTGAATCTTGCATAGTTCATAGGGGAAACTTTCCTTGTTGATTACTCTTTGTAGTTGATGCTATTGAGTGAACCATTGAATTATTGTTTATGTCATATTGTTATACATCAATATTACATCTCCTAATTATGATCCATGCTGGGATGTCTTGTGAGTAGTCTCGTTTTGTTCTCTCGAGACACGGGAGAAGTCATGTATGGTCGGCGCATAAGCTGACCCCTCCCCTCCTCCATTCATGTGGGTGGAGCTCCCACTCACTTTTTGGCCCCTTAATTTCTCCATTCATAATCCCACTCAAAAATCCCATTAAATTTCCACAAAATTTAATGGAATCTCTCTTTAAATAAAGCTCCTTTTATTTATTTATTCAGAATTTTCTCAATTACTTTAATGGACAAACATTCACATAAAACCCTTTGCTAGTATTCTATTTCACATGCAAAAACACTTTGAAAGAACATGTGGACCCCCATCTGTGGTTTTGGTAATTAATGATAATCTTTATGGACTAATGTGTGTATTTAGTCGCACTTGTAGGAATTGTCCTTTGGTAGCTCTTGGATCATGTGTTGGCTTGAAGGTCAATGAAATGAGGAGAATATGTGTTGTGCAAGCTCAAAATGCGCCATCTATAGAAGATCTCATATTTGATGCTTGCCATCCTCGGTGATCATGGATCGATGATGAGGAATCAAGAAAGGTGTCCATCTTGAGAAGGAAAAGATCGTCTACATCGAGCTCAAGTGGATTTCTCAAGGAAAAGGTATAATATTGATATGTTTTCCCTTTTGCCGGTCTCATGTTTGTTGGGAGACCGGGTTTAGGATAGATAACTGTACTATCAAGAGGGACTCTCGAATGAGTAACTCGGTCACATCGTTCGAAGAGAGTTCAAACCTTTGCATACTTGCATCATCATATTTGGTTGTTATTTGGTCTTATCCATGTGAGGATATATAGCTTGTGGTAATCTCCATAACAAGCTCTAGTTCATCAAAAACGGATTTCCCTTTAATATCTTATTGCGTTTTGATCTTGGAGGTTTTACCAGTTTGTATTTTAGAGATAGGTCAAACCTTCCATTATTTGGTTCTTACTCATGTGAGGATTTAGATCTTGTGTTAATCTCCATGACAAGCTCTAGTTCATCGAAAACGGATTTCATATGCATTTTCTATTACGTTTTCAATGTTGGAGATTTTATCGATTCGTCTTTTTGAGAGAGGTTAAACCTTTAGTCATTTGGATCTATCCTCCCTTTCTGGACTATGATGTTTCTTTTCATGATCTTTTAGAGCTTGTTTTCCTCTTCGAAACAAGCCCAAGATCATCAAAATCAGAGTCCGGATGCAAAAGTTATGGTCGTTCTCGTTCAGGGATGACCGGTAGTACCGCCCCTTAGTACCAGGTGGTACTGAATAAGGTGCATTTCGCGACCTAGGATCATCAGGGAATGTTCGGTAGTACCGGGAAAAAGTCCGGTAGTACCGGGATTCGCGTTTTTGGCTTCAACGGTTGGATTTGGGGGGGGGGGCTATTTTGTAACATCCCAATTTTAGCAACCCTGACTAAGTGTCCAAAAGGCAAAAATCAGGGGGAACAAAAACTTTTTCTTGCATTGTGTGCTTACTTGTTTGCTTGTGCTCAAGCAACAGTTTGTGTATTAGTGGTGTACTCCTCATCTCATTACTAGTTTACAAAAACTATTTTACAAAAGAGAGGTCTTGGCTCATCTCTCATATTCCCAAATGTTCTGGCATTTCAAAACCCGAGCCAAGATGACTTTGACACCACCAAATACTTTACTAGTCTCTATTAACAAAATTATGGAGACATATATGTACTCTCCTTATGTTTTCAAGACAGAACCTTCAACTACTCTTATCTCTAGGTTTCCAAAACCTTTATTAAAAACCTTTTTATCTCAATCTTGGTAGAGATACTTAGATGGTACTTATCTTACCTCAAAGCAACACCCCTTTCAACATACCCCTTCTTACCTCAAGCTAGGCTTGATGGTAACCCTAGTAGTAGTTGGATAAGTGTTAAGATGAATTGCCTTGATCTGCTGTTTGAGGAATTACCTTGATCTGCTGATTGCCTTGTTTGCTTAGTAACTAGAGTGATATAATCTAGTAGCTCATCCCTTAGGACCCAATATATGTTGTGATCCTCAATCTCAAAGCAAGCATCCAAATCTGGATCAAACCCAAGACACCTAGGTAACTATCTCATCCCCTGATCAGACCAACCCAAGGATAATCCCTCCTGATGGTTCCCAACTCAGTGGAGACCCAATCCAAGTTTGGATCCCCTCTTCTCAATATATACCTCAACATCAACCACTTGGTGGATAGGATAAACCCTTTCCGCCCTCTCAAATGTTTCCCTCTTGCATACTAGTCAAAATCACCAAATCTGCCAAAATGGCTATCTAGATTTCTTATCTAGATTCAATCTTTGGAGCTCTACCATTTAAATATGTGTGCATTCTTGGGAATGTACTTTAACCATATTTTAGTACATCTTTAGTACTACCAAGGCCCACTCTTTCCCTTGGCTAACCCCTTCATTTCCCAACTCATCCATGATGGTTTTGTAGTCAAGATAATAATCTTTTCTGCAAATCTTATCATCTTGCCTACTTTGACAGAAGCTCACATCTATATTCCACCACCCCTTGAACAACTCCTTGCTTGGTTATGATCTACCAAACATGACCTATCAGTCCCCACTTAACTTATTTCCATTGGAATCTTGTGCTCCTTAAACCCACATGCTTTAGGAGGCTACCTGATGTATCTGCTATGGCAGCCTTATTTTCAACAAAGTTTGCCATCACTCCAAAACCCCCTCAAATACAACCAAGCCCAACCCTTGCTTCCTTCATCATCTATCTGACTTGGTCTATCCATCCATATACCCCTTGTACCAAGGTCAGCTCTGAGCTCCCTAATCCAACCCTGTTTAGGTGGCATCAGAATAACCAAACCCTAGATCCTCCCACATCTAGTTTCCATCCTTTTCACCACTTTGCTTCAAAACCAAGGGTGATCTTGATGCCTAGATCAAGTTTACATCAGCTACCTTGGATATAAGCATCCCCAAATAATTCCCACAATTATTTGGATTATTAAACTATTTTTATTTCCTTCACTTACCAAATTCTCAAATCTTTGTCTTTAAAGACAAGTTTGTTTTTCTACAAATCACCTTGCCAACTCAAGGAACATTTGATGCCTACTCATAATATCTCATCTTCCCAACTCAAAAATAAATATTTTTGAGATTCCTTATTATTTTTCTTTGCCCTTTTTCTTAAATGGCAGAAACAAGAAGTAATTCCTTACAATACTTTCCCACCCCAATAAATCCCAATAAAATTATCCAATGTGTGTTATGGTATTTAGGACCATATCACATAAAAAACGAAGCTTGTCCAATGTGAAATTATCATCTTAGCTTCCATAATCTACTTCAGCACTTTCTGAAGAAGTGCATTTAAACGAGGATATAATCTCCAGAAAAATCCCATTTAAATCATGAAGAGATTATTTGACATCCCCTATCCAGCAGTACCATTTCCACACTTTTTCCAATGCAAAATTTTCAACTTCTTTCACAAGCACCCACTTAATCAATTTTGCTAAAACAAGCAAAACTTGATTCAAACCAACTCCAAACACCACAAAACCCTGTCAAGTACTACACCACAGCACCCACTACACTCTCTGGTCGTGTGCTACAGTACCACCTACTGTAGCTTCCCTCCTCTTTGTCCCCTAGTGCTTGTAAGAGTAAGGGAGAGACAATATCTTGGCATATCTTGTGTTTCAAAAACTTGGCAGCAACAACCACCCCTCCCTTCACCTCTGGTCGTCTAAACTATCCCCACTCACCACCCCACAAGCCAATGGCTGCACCCTATCCTCCCTAGCCCTCCCCTCTCCTTCATTTATTATTTCCTTGGACAAATAGAGAGAGAGGGAGAAACCTTGCAGCAGATGACTCCCCAGCCCGTCTCTGCCCCTCTACGCCCCCACACTCCCCCCTCTCCACCGCCCCTGAGGCCCAACCCCCGAGCAGCACCCCTTCTCCATGCTCATTCATAAGCCACACCCACCATAGACCCCTCCCTGCAGTTTATAAGGCCAGAGGCCACCCCAGGGCCTCACTCCTCCCTCATTTGCCCCCAGCACCCTTCACTCTCCTCCCTAGAGCTCCCTCTCCTTTCCCCAGCTATGCCTTGCATGTGAGAAGAAGAACAAGAAGATTCGGCCTCCCCTCTTCTTGCAAGCATAGCTTTCCCTCTCGACCACTTCTCTCCCTACATGTACCTCTCCTGCACTCCACTCGCCCTCCTGATGATAACCATGCACTTTCTTCACCTTGTAGCAGCCCTGGGAGGAACCTCTGGCGATCCCCGAAGGTTGGTGACGACGTGGTCCTCGCACGAGTCACACACCCTCACCAAAGGCCATAATTCCGCCCCCTCTAGACTCGCCTTGGAGCTCCGCGTTGTCTGCTCACCCTTCGGTCGCCGGAATCGCCCCCTGGTGAGCCCCCTTGCCATCGTCGCCGGCCACTAGGGTTTCCACCTGTTCTTCTAGGGCCCGAGGTAGAAGACAGAGGATAGCCGTTGATTCCAACTGAATCGAACGGCTTTGCCTGCCCCATACCCCTTCAGTCCCTCCAGTCACCGTAGATGGGCCGACCCAGCTCTATGTCTCCGGGTCCGGTCAGATCTGGCCCTTTGACACCCTTTCCCTTCTCCTTTTTATTTGGAATTTTAGATCTGCTGAGTAATGGTTTGGTTTAAATCCAAATGAAAATACAAAACCACTTGAAATATTCAGATCCAATTTCTCTGAGGTCCCTGTATGTTCTTACAAACAGGTAGACTTGGTGATGAACTAAGTTGATGTTTAGAATAAAGATGGTAAATCATCTACTCAGATCTGTCTAGTTCACTAATATTTATCTCCAGAGAGTTTTACTAATCCAAATGACCTGAAACCACTTTGTAGTGGAAGGTATAATCCATACCTTTCATGTCCCACTGGCCCCACCTTGTTTGGCTTCCTAGTTTTCCCATAGAAAAAATATCAAAAACATGTCCTTTCTGCTTTTAGGAAATTCCCTAGGTCAAACCAAGTGAGATTCTGACCTAATTCCAACTCCCAGATGACACACTTACCCATATTTTTCAGAAACCATCAGCTCATAATTTTATGAGTCTCTGTTAAGTTCTAGTGAATTAAACTACTTTGTGCATGGTTTATGCACTAATAAAATCACTACAGTAGCTCTGCTACTCCAAAATGTTTGATTCCAATTTATATAGAAAGGTATTATCAGTACCTAAAATGTGTCCTTGGAATCACCTAAAAATCCTCTGTAGATTAAATATCATGAAAAATACAAATCCCAGACAGTACTGACTTTGGTAATTTCTCAAGGGCATTCTGATAATTGTTTTGAGGCGATTCCAACTCATCTTGATTCAGTCCACCAAATACTACCTAATCACCCAAGGAAATAATTTTTGGAACTTCATAACAGTTCTGGTGAATTATTTCCTAAAACTAGAGCTTTAATCACTATAAAATCCATTATAAATCAAGGGAAATTGATAAAATGGTGAAACCACTTTTGTTGTATTCATTCTATCAATACCTATCTGATGGTATCATTTTTATACAATGGTATCATACAGATCAAGTCATTGGTCAAAAACCCCTTTCTTAGGTAATTCCTAGACCATGGATCCAAAGAGATTCTTCCCATAATGCCTCCAAATCCTCTTTCCATCCAATCAAATCACACCTCCAACATCCTACTGATGATTATCATATGTTTCTCTTTTTCTTGCTGTATGGTTTGATGCTTGTATGCCTTGTAATGATTGTGGTGTTGTTTGTTTTCATGCATGCTCGATAACAGCGATAGTTGCGATTGTGTGACGCCGAGAAGAAGGAAGCATCGGGTTTTCTTATTATTGTATTCAGTATTCTGGTATTCTAAAGAAGTCATGGGACATCTCACTGGTCACAGGCAAGCCACCATTCCTGAATTCCTGTATTAACCTACTCCTGTTTATCAATTGTTTTATACCTCGTTTATGAATATCATGATTTAGTGCATGGTTGTTTCAAATAAAAGTGCGTGAGTAACTTGGCTCCTCCAAGTTATGGACGAGTGTCCATTAGGACACCTACCCCATTTGACACCCATTTTTATCCCTTAGATCGAGGCTAAGATGATTAGCATCTTCCCTCTTGGAACCCACGGATTTTCAAGAATAAAACTACTTTGGGTTTTACCCTACTACGAAGTTTTCAAAATAAAACCCTTGGAAAGAGGCATCGTTTCCAAGTGGAGGTTTTACTAACGAAAATAATAGGTGGATGAAGAGAAATTCAAGCAAGAGGAAGAGAAGGGATGTTCTAAGCCAATGTCCCGAACAACTTATCCATGCAACCACATTACCCCATACGTTGGGGCTTAGCTCGTAGTTTGTGTTCTTTAGACGGGGCTGCTCGTACTCTCTAAAGGGGAGAAATCCCCTGAAATCCGGACTACCATGGGCAAGGTACCGGTGCAACAATTGGGTCTCTCGCTGACGGTATGACTTTTGGTTAGTACGGGAGGAAGTTATGTCACAATTGCTACCGGCCAACCTACGGTTTGGAGGTAGGGGTCAGTATGGGAGGAAGGACCATGGCCGTCGTGCCACATACTTGTACCAGATAGAACAAACCAAAAGGAAAAGTCGCCTTTGCTATGGATGGACAAATGAAAAGTTAGGTTTGATTATCCGAACCCCCGTCTATCATGTGTAGCGGGCCGTGGTTTTATCCCGGCGGATGTATTGATTCTTGTGGGTAAAGTGCACAAACTCCGCATAGTCTAATCTATTCAAATAGTCGTGTCCACGGTCAAGGATGGTTGGAATGGCAAGTGCTAGGAGGACCCTTCGGTTATGCTGAGATGAATATAAACAATGTGACTTGATCACGAGGAAAGATAAGAATGAGTTTGGTTTTGACCAGAGATGGTCGAAGATGTTTTAAAAAGGGTTTTACAACAAAACTGTTTTAAATAATATTTGGGATACATATGTAGAAATAAGTATGTTCATAAAAAGAAAAAAATGTAGTCAGTTTCACTCACAAGGTCATACTTTAGGATCTTGAACTTGCTATAGGCTTCATTAAAATCTTGCATGAAACCCTTGGGGTTGAATATTGATGGCTCAGCAACAATCTTGTCCCAAAATTATTTTTGATGGATGAGCAACACGCAATATTGATGGATCAACAAGAACATAGAAATTAATGCATCGTGATGCTTACAATGTCATATGTTGAGAAAGAGTACTTCTTATTTGTGCGGGTGTTCTTGTCAGGATATGCTTTTGCTACATGTTGAATTTCTCAAGAAACAAGTTCATCACCTCGCTGCTCAGATATTGGCGAGGGCAGAGAGACTCTTGGAAACCTCTGTAAGAAGTATAGAACCTACCATACTTCAGGAAACATTTGCTTAAAAACCACAATATCATTTGCAGCAACCAGATTGTACATATGAAGCTACTATTGGGAATTAATGTAGCATATGAAATGTGTATTGTTGAATAATGACAGTAGAAATTGGTAGGGGGAACTCACGGTGCATTTTTCTTAGCCCTCTTGAATCTGCGACCATTCATGAAAAATTTGTCATATGTGTGGATCATATCTTGAGAGAGCTTAATCTTTTTCATCTTGGGAGGGAAAAGCACTTCCTTGGCTGCCCTTTTGAACATATTCTTCTTCTCGAGTATTCTAGCACCAATACTATCATCTTTTGTTACATCATCTGAGAAAAAATGACGCCAAGGAAGGTAAGAAGCATATGGAAGTAAATAGCCCAAACTTAATGCAGCATAACTTAATAAAAAAAGTCTATGCAGCATGTGCAAAACAAAAAATAAAAACTTCTAACATGTGCTCATGGGGTAGGTTGGGGTTGCAGGCTTGTTCAAAACTTCTAGTTATTTAGCTTCCTTGGAAGCTTTCGGTGATTGTTGGCGCTGTGCTGACGTGGGAGCAACGGCGCTAGAAAAGCTTGATGATGGGCGTGTTGTCAACACCTCGTTGGGATACCCCAAGAGCAAGGTGTGATGAGAACAGCAACAACTTTTCCCTTAGTAAGAAACCGAGGTTATCGAACAAATGACTCAAAGGTGTTGCTGCAACTTGGAGACCTGCACAACACAAACTCAAGACTTTGTCCCAACAAACAGTGAGGTTGTCAATCTCACCGGTTTACTGTAACAAAGGATTAACCGTATGGTCTGGAAGGTAATAATGGTTTGCAGAAAGTAAAAAAGTAATAGTGGAAGATGTATCAATGGGTAAAGATTGGACCGGGGTCCATAGTTCACTAGAGGTGTTCTGCTTAGATAAACAAACATGGCATGCTGGGTAAACAAATTACAGCAGGGCAATTGACAGGACTGAGCAAGGAATAACAATGCAATACTAGACATCAAGATCCTATGAGATTCGATTGGGCAATACAACAAGATACATAGTGTGGCACCCCGGATTTATGGTCCGACAATACCCGTTATGCATACAATTCATGTTCCCATGATCAGTGAGACATGAGCATAACAGACTAGTATCATTACATCATCCTTACATTAACAAATACAGAACTTACAAAAGAGCCATTATGGCGAGTACAACACATATAGCGGAAGTCTTCAGCGCAGAGCCCGTGCCTTAACCTACAGGCAACTGACTAGGAAGAAGGCCTAGCTCGCATAGACGTTAGCACCTTCATTCCTTCTTAACATCTGCAATCTGGCCAAGTAAATAGCCATGGACAATGTCGGCGAGTACTTTGAATGTACTAGCAAACCACCGAGACAAGGTAATAAGACTAATGCATATTTGGCTGTGGCGAGAAAGCTCTACACTATAGTTGTTTTTGAAATAACTAACATTGGCATCTCTATATCTTTGTTGAAAAAGAGTTTTTATAAAACATGCCTCCTTTTTTTGGAAAATCCGGACATCTCCACATCCTTGTTAAAAAGATTTAAAACAGTGTTGTTGTAAAACCCCTTTCTAAAACCTTATCGACCATCTCTGGTCAAAACCAACTTATTCTTTATCTTTTCTCGTGACCAAGTCACATCCTTTATCTTATCTTAACTTAACTGAAGGGTATTCCTCGATCTTGACATTCCAACCGTCCTTATCCGTGGACACGCCTATTCGAATAGATTATACTCTATAGAGGTTGTGCACTTTACCCACAAGAATCAATACATCCGCCGGGATAAAACCACGGCCTGCTACACACGGTAGACAGGGGTTCGGATAATCAAACTTGAACCTTTCATTTGGCGATCCCAAGCAACGACGGCTTTTCCTTTTGGGTTTATCTCCCCGGTACGTGTATGGGGTACTATGACCCTGGTCCTCCCATCCGTACTGACCCCTATCTCCAGACAGAATCCTGACCGGTAGCAATAGTGACAATCTTCCATCCGTACTTCCTCAACGCATATCGTCCGCGAGAGACCCAATTTTTGCACTAGTACCTTGCCCCCGGCAGCCCGTATTTCAGTGGATTTCTCCCCTTTAGTGAGTAAGAGCAGCCCCGGCTAATGACCACAAACTACGAGCTAAGCCCCAGTGACTGGGGTAATGTGGTTGCACGGATAAAATTGTTCCGGACATTGGCTTAGAACATCCCTTCCTTTCTCTTGCTTGACTTTCTCTTCATCCACCTCATCTTTTGTTTGGTAAAACTTCCACTCGAAAACGATGCCTCTTTCTAAGGGTTTTATTTTGAAAACTTTTATAGTAGGGCAAAAACGCAAAATAGTTTTATCACTGAAAATCCGTGGGTTCCAAGAGGGAAGATGCTAATCATCTTAGTCTCGTTCTAAGGGGTAAAGACATGTGTAAATAGGGTAGGTGTCCAATGGACACTCATTCATAACATGGAGGAGCCAAGTTACTCATGTCTCTTTATTTGAAACAAACCATGTCTGTGATCATTTAATTTATAAACGAGATATAAAACAGTTGATAAACAGAAGTAGGGCTATATAGGAGTTTAGGAATAGTGGCTTGCCTATGACCAGCGAGAAGTCCCTTGACAGTGTTAGATAACCAGATAACCAATAATGATAATAAGAGAATATCCCAATCCTTCCTTCTTCTCGGCGTCACACAATCGCAACTATCGCCGTTATCGAGCATACATGCAAGAAAACAATACACCAATCAATACAAGGCATACAGTCTTCAAACCATACAATAATTAAAGGATAGATTCATGATATCAGGAAGTGGGATTGGGGATGATGGTTTGATGAGATTAGCAAAGGATTTGGAGACATTAGGGAAAGGATCCCTTTGGATTTATGGTTTAGGAAATACATAATCGAGGGGTTTTTAACCAAGGGCTTGATCTGTATGATACCATTGTGTAAAACTGATACCATCTGATAGGTATTGATAAAATGAAGGCAACAAAAGTGGTTTCACTATTTTATCAATTTCCCTTGATTTATAATGGATTTTATAGTGATTAAAGTTCTAGTTTTAGGAAATAATTCACCAGAACTTCTCTGGAGTTCCAAAAATTATTTCCTTGGGTGATTAGGTAGTGTTTGGTGGACTGAATCAATAGGAGTTGGAATCTCCTCAAAACAATTACCAGAATGACCTTGAGAAATTCCCAAAGGCAATAGTGGATAGGATTTGTCTTTTTCATCAGATTTATTCTGCATTAGATTTTTAGTTCATTCCAAGGATACGTGTTAGATGATGAAAATACCTTTATGTAGAAATTGAAATCAACCTGTTTGCTATTACAGAGATTCTGTAGTGATTTTTCTAGTGAATAAACCATGCATAGAAAGGTTTAATTCACTAAAATTTATCAGAGATTCATAAAATTATGAGCTACTGGATTTAGGGAGATATGGTTATGTGTGATCTCTGAGAGTTGGGTTTAGGTCCAAAACTTATTTGGTTTGACCTAGGGAAATTCCTAAAGGCAGAAAGTTTCTGTTATTGTTATTTTTTGCTATTGGTAATCTAGGAAGCAAGTTACTAAGGGACCTGTGGGAAAGGAAAGGTATGGTTAGTACCTTTCATCACCCATTGGATCTTCCTCATTTGGATTGGTGGAACTTCTTGGAGAATTTACGTAATGTTATGGATAGACCCTAGTATAAGATTTATCATTTTTATTTTAATCAGCTAAATGGTCTAAAACCAGGTTTCCCTGTTAGGACAAAGGCTTGGGTACCGGGAAAAATAGGGTATCGATTTATTTGGGTCATTTCCAATTTAGTTTGCAATTAAACCAAACTGTCAGAAATAGATCTGGAAAAATAAAATAGAAAAAGGGACAAGGGCAACGGGCTGGGGTCGGCTGGCTACTGGGCCGCGCCGGGGACAATCGGCCCATGAGGGCAGCAGCCTGTGCGGGGTGGCGGTTCGGAAGCGCTGATAGGCGAGGTCCGACACTCAGCAACGTGGGAGGCTCAAGGGGTATTAGGCCACGCCGGCCATTGGATCTATGGGGGATCTACGGCTGGTGCTGGTCTTCAACCTCAGGACGAGGGCCACCGCGGCGAAACCCTAGGGCGCACGGGGGAGGTCAGGGGAGCTCACCAGGGTGCTTCTCAGGCATCGGAGATGATCCAGGACATCTCTTTTGTAAAATCACTTTTGTAAACTAGTGTTGAGATGTAGAGTACACAACCAATACACAAACAGTTGGTTGAGCTTAAGCAAGCACGTAATCACACAATGCAAGAAAAAGTTTTTGTTTCCCCTTATTTTTGCCTTTTTGACATTAAATCAGCTTTGCTAAAATTGGGATGTTACTGACCTTTCCCCCTTAAAATAATCTCGTCCCAAGATTAGGTAGGAGTAGGGTTTGGGTAATAACATCCGCTTAACAATTTCAGCGAAGGGAGGTATGAAATGTTAGCAGGCCTTCTAACGAGTAGGTAGGGTCAGCTATGGCTCAGAGCGGAATGGCTTCGAGTTTGGGTGTTTGGAGAAAGTGAGTGGAAAAGACGAAGTCTTTTCCCCTTAGGACAAGTCTAGGTAAGTTTAATGTCGACGAGTACTTCCTTCTTGAGGCGAGATGGCGAGTTGAGTCTACTTCATTTTATTGTCTTGCGGTCGACTTTCTTTCTTCATGATCTTGATACACCGGGATGCTGGCTGGACAGCCGACCTTTGGAGTGGAGGACCTTCTTGAAGTATCTTTCTGATTCTGGAGAAGCGCCAATGGTCATTCTTCTTGCGGGGTCGATGATTCGGGTTTTGTAGGGGTGGTTACCACTTAATGCTAGCTATGGGTCGACTCCTTGGGTCTATTGAGTTTTGGACGGGAAAGACGCAGTCTTTCCCCCTTAGAGCAAAACTACGGGGGTTTGGTATGATGCAACGTTTTGGGTAAAACACGAAAAGAAGGATATCATACTTGCACAATATCCATAGATTAAAGCGAGTTCAAACCCTTCGGTGGCGGAGGTACTTAGGGGGTTACAAAACAGGTCGGGGCCACAGGGCGGCAAGGCACTTAGATTTTTACAAATTAGGCTCCAGGGTGCTACATAGATACTACACTAGGCTAGTCTAGTTGCCGTCAACGGGGGCTTCAGGAGACTTCTCCTTGGCTTCTTATTTAGCTTCGGGAAGGCGGGTGGAGCGTCCTAGTACATCTTGGGGCAATGGGAAGGTAGGTTGGTACTCATAGAAGGACAGCTCCTCATTCTCCGTCTCAGAGTTGACACCTTCAGAGGCTGGAGAAGCCACTCTTCTTTCTAGGCGAGCGTTGGCGTCTTATAGACTCTTCTCCCGGGTTCGTAGTATGGCAAGGTCCATCTGCATGAGGAGGTTCTGACGGCGGGTCCTGTCGAGATCCTCTTGGTGGCGTTGTAGGAGAAATTCCATATTATCGAGCTGACTTCCAATGCAGCAAGTAAGGAAGGATTCAGTGGGTAGCCCATACTTGTCGCGTTTCCCGAACAGGTGGTATGGGGTATCCTTCATCTCTTCTTCGTGGATCTTGTAGAGGCGGGCCATTATCTGTTGTATCGCTCGAACGACTCCATGTACCCAGTTGTGGTTAATGAAGGTGAATATGATGGATTCTGGGTCTTTCTCATGTGCCGGAATGGTGGCCTTGATGACCCACTAAGCTATGCTTGAATTGCTGCGAGGGAGCTCGGTTCCTTCGATCTTGGATTGGGGACGATGGACGATCTTCAGTAGCTCATGCAGTTGCTCTTCAAAGGGCCAGAAACTTTCACCTACGATGATGCTTTCAGAGCGGGATGGTGCCATCTTTGGTGGATAAGGGTCTTTCGCTGCAGAAGGAAAGATGCTATGGAGTTAGTCTTCCGAGTTACTGGGTGGATAGTTATGGGTGACGATGATAGGTTAACTGAGTGGATGGGAGTTGAGTGGAAACACACTGTCTTTCCACCATAAAGGCTTTTGCTTGGGGTTGTCGAGGTTTTCTTAGGTGGCCATCCTGCTGAGGAGATGTTCTCCGGCTAGGGGGTTTCGAGAGTTAGCATCGGGACACGTCAGCAAGGTGGTCAGAGCTTTAGGATCAGATGATACTAGGCAGACAACAATCATATTTCAAGCATCAAACGCGCACATGACAAACAAGGAAGGCCTACCATAGGTACTAAGGGGATGACTACACGCCACAAAAGGGGAATCCTACTTTAGGGATGGTAGTCCTAAGTACGGACGTTACGAGGGTCTTGACTTATGTCTTGTCGTCTTTTGTTGTCAGTGCCGTACTTGGTTGGGGGCGATGAAGGACTCCGTTGATAGGGCGATCTTGTAGTGTCGGTCGATGTTGGTAGCTTCTTTGCTGTGCTTGTCTTGGTGCCTCTTTGTTCTGGAATCTTTGCCTTCATAGTCTCCAAGTTGGACTTGTTTGTGAAAAAACGGAACATTTGAGGTAGCTGAGATATAGAGTAATCCATGGTCAAATTGTTTTTAAGTCAGAGAAGGTGAGATAAGAATTCCTTTCAAAAATCTTTTGAGAAATAGTTTTAGAAAGACGGTGTTTTCATAAATAGGGGTTGTCATGTCTAACGTCCATGCTAACTAAGGTCTCCTACAGTCAGGATGGCTCTAATACCATGTCTGTGGAACCCCGGATTTATGGTCCGAGAATACCCGTTATGCATACAATTCACGTTCCCATGATCAGTGTGCCGTGAGCATAACCGACTAGTATCATTACATCATCCTTACATTAACGAATACAGAACTTACAAAGGAGCCATTATGGCAAGTACAACACATATAGCGGAAGTCTTCAGCGTAGAGCCCGTTCCTTAACCTACACGCAACTAACTGGGAAGACGGCCTAGCTCGCATAGACATCAACACCTTCATTCCTTCTTAATATCTGCAATCTGGCCAAGTAAATAGCCAGGGACAATGTCAGTGAGTAGTTTGAATGTACTCGCAAACCACCGAGACAAGTTAATAAGACTAATGCATATTTGGCTGTGGTGAGAAAGCTCTACACTATAGTTGTTTTTGAAAGACCTAACATTGGCATCTCTATATCTTTGTTGAAAAAGAGTTTTTATAAAACATGCCTCCTTTTTTGGAATATCCGGACATCTCCACATCCTTGTTAAAAAGATTTAAAACAGTTTTGTTGTAAAACCCCTTTCTAAAACCTTATCGACCATCTCTGGTCAAAACCAACTTATTCTTTATCTTTTCTCGTGACCATGTCACATCCTTTATCTTATCTTAACTTAACCGAAGGGTACTCCTAGCTCTTGCCATTCCAATCGTCCTTGTCCGTGGACACGGATATTCGAATAGATTATACTCTGCAGAGGTTGTGCACTTTACCCACAAGAATCAATACATCTGCCGGGATAAAACCAAGGCCTGCTACACTCGGTAGACAGGGGTTCGGATAATCAAACTTGAACCTTTCATTTGTCGATCCCTAGCAACGGCGGCTTTTCCTTTTGGGTTTACCTCTCCGGTACGTGTATGGGGTACTATGACCCTGGTCCTCCCATCCGTGCCGACCCCTACCTCCAGACCGAAGCCTGACCGGTAGCAATAGTGACAATCTTCCATCCGTACTTCCTCAAAGCATATGTTCCGCGAGAGACCCAATTGTTGCACTGGTACCTTGCCCCCGACAGCCCGGATTTCAGGGGATTTATCCCCTTTAACGAGTAAGAGCAGCCCCGGCTAGTGACCACAAACTACAAGCTAAGCCCCAGTGACTGGGGTAATGTGGTTGCACGGATAAAATTGTTCCGGACATTGTCTTAGAATATCCCTTCCTTTCTCTTGCTTGACTTTCTCTTCATCCAACTCATCTTTTGTTTGGTAAAACTTCCACTCGGAAACGATGCCTCTTTCCAAGGGTTTTATTTTGAAAATTTTATAGTAGGGAAAAAACCCAAAATAGTTTTATGATTGAAAATCCGTGGGTTCCAAGAGGGAAGATGCTAATCATCTTAACCTCGTTCTAAGGGGTAAAGATAGGTGTTAATAGGGTAGGTGTCCAATGGACACTCATTCATAACCTGGAGGAGCCAAGTTACTCACGTCTTTTTATTTGAAACAAACCATGTCTACGATCATGCAATTTATAAACGAGATATAAAACAGTTGATAAACAGAAGTAGGGCAATATAGGAGTTCAGGAATGGTGGCTTGCCTGTGACCAGCGAGAAGTCCCTTGACGGCGTTAGATATCCAGATAACCAATAATGATAATAAGAGAATATCCCGATCCTTCCTTCTTCTCGGTGTCACACAATCGCAGCTATCACTGTTATCGAGCATACATGCAAGCAAACAATACACCAATCAATACAAGGCATACAGTCTTCAAACCATAAAAAAATTAAAGGATAGATTCATGATATGAGGTAGTGGGATGTGGGATGATGGTTTTATGAGATTAGCAAAGGATTTGGAGACATTAGGGAAAGGATCCCTTTGGATCTATGGTTTAGGAAATACCTAAGAGAGTGGTTTTTAACCAAGGGCTTGATCTGTATGATACCATTGTGTAAAACTTATACCATCAGATAGGTATTGATAAAATGAAGCCAACAAAAGTGGTTTCACTATTTTATCAATTTCCCTTGATTTATAATGGATTTTATAGTGATTAAAGTTCTAGTTTTTGGAAATAATTCAGCAGAACTTCTCTGGAGTTCCAAAAATTATTTCCTTGGGTTATTAGATAGTGTTTGGTGGACTGAATCAATAGGAGTTGGAATATCCACAAAAAAATTACCAGAATGCCCTTGAGAAATTCCCAAAGGCAGTAGTGGATAGGATTTTTCTTTTTCATCCGATTTATTCTACACAAGCTTTTTAGTTGATTCCAAGGTTAAATGTTAGATGATGACAATACCTTTCTGTAGAAATTGGAATCAACCTGTTTGGAGTTACAGAGCTTCTGTAGTGATTTTTCTAGTGAATAAACCATGCACAGAAAGGTTTAATTCACTAAAATTTATCAGAGACTCATAAAATTATGAGCTAATGGATTTAGGGAGATATGGTTATGTGTGATCTGTGAGAGTTGGGTTTAGGTCCAAACCTTATTTGGTTTGACCTAGGGAAATTCCTAAAGGCGAAAGTGTGTGTTTTTGTTATTTTTTGCTATTGGTAATCTAGGAAGCAAGTGACTAAGGGACCTATAGGAAAGGAAAGGTATGCTTAGGACCTTTCATCACCCATTGGATATTCCTCATTTGGATTGGTGGAACTGCTTGGAGAATTTATGTAGTGTTCTGGATAGACTCTAGTATAAAATTTATCATTTTTATTCTAATCATCTAAATGGTGTAAAACCAGGTTTCCCTGTTAGGACAGCGGCTTGGGTACCTGGGAAAAATAGGGTCTCGATTTATTTGGGTCATTTTCAATTTAGTTTGCAATTAAACCAAACTGACAGAAACAGATCTGGAAATAAAATAGAAAAAGGGACAGGGGATAGGGTCGGCTGGCTACTGGGCCGCGCCGGGGACAATCGTCCCAAGAGGGCAGCGGCCTGCGCGGGGTGGCGGTTTGGAAGCGCTGACAGGCGGGGCCCGATGGTCAGCGACATGGGAGGCTAACGGGGTATCAGGCGACGCCGGCCGTTGGATCTATGGGGGTCTACGGCTGGCGCTGGTCTTGAACCTCAGGACGAGGGCCGCCGTGGCGAAATCCTAGGGTGCACGGGGAAGTCAGGGGAGCTCACCAGGGTGCTTCTCAGGCGTCGGAGATGAGCCAGAACATCTCTTTTGTAAAATAGTTTTTGTAAACTAGTGTTGAGATGAGGAGTACACAACCAATACACAAACAGTTGCTTGAGCTTAAGCAAGCATGTAATCACACAATGCAGGATTTTTTTTTGTTCCCCCTGATTTTTGCCTTTTTGACATTAAATCAGGGTTGCTGAAATTGGGATGTTACACATAGACCGCCATCCAACTGCATCTATGACTAGAAGTCCACCTTTGGGTTATTATTCGAACCCCCTCGAGTATTAAGTTGCAAGCAACAGACAACTGCTTTAAGAAAAGTACGCAAGGTAAACAATCCACTTGTTCCATGAACAAGAGACCATTGCTTTCTCCCTAGTGGCAACAGCACATCTACAACCTTAGATATTTCTGTAACTTCCCTTATATTAAATAGAGGCATGAACCCACTATCTAGCATAAATACCCCCTCTTGGAGTCACTAGCAACACCTTGGCCAATATAGCTACTAACAACGGAGAGCATACAAGATCACAAACAACACAGACATGATAGAATCAATAAGACAAAACCATTAATCAACTTGACATAGTAATCTCAATATCCATCGGATCCCCGCAAACACAACATGCATGATTACAAATATATGAGATCTTGACCATGAACGGAGCTCACAAGGTCTAGACATGAAAGCACAGAGGAGGAGATACAACCATCTAGCTACTACATTGACCCGTAGTCCAAGGTGGAAGTACTCACGCTTCATACCGGAGGCTGGCATGATGAAGAAGAAGGCCTCCGGGATGATATCCCCTCCGGGAGGGTGCCGGGAAGAGCTTCAGATCCCCCCGATCTAGGGACGATGGTGGCGGCAGCTAATGACGATTTTGTGGAATATTGATCGGGTACTTAGGGTTTAGGCATCGGGGGCTTCTTATAGGCAAAGAGGAAGGCCGAGGGGGTGCAGCCGCCTTGGGCACGTGGCTAGGGGATGTGGCCCCCTGGTGGCCCTCCTCCGTCTCGTATTCCGGCTTCGTGTTCCCCACGGTAAAATATTGACTTTCGCTTTTGTACTGTCCAATTTCGAGAATATTGATTTTCTGCCTTTCTGGAACCAAAAATAGAAGAAAACAGGCAACTGGCACTGTGGCATCTTGTTAATAGGTTAGTACCAGAAAGCATATAAAAACACCTCAAAATGTAGACAAAGCAAAGAAAAGTAGATACTAAACAAGCATGGAACATCAAAAATTATAGATACATTTTCGACGTATCAAGCATCCCCAAGCTTAACTCCTGCTCGTCCTCGAGTAGATAGGTGATAAAATAATAATTTTTTCGGTGACATGCACCATCAAAATCAAGATCAAACCATTTTCAAGCATTGAAAGCTGGGATCAAAGAACTCTAAACATGAGCATGAAAGATGGAGTTCTAATAGTAAGACAAAGTAACTATGCATGCAACATGAAAGGCTACAAACAAAGATCATGAATAACATGCATTGAAAAACGTTTGTTTGTTTCACATACACAAAATATGGCATAGTGGCATTCAGCTTGTCCCTCATAGAGTAGCAAATAGATGCATAGGACACCTTCAAAGTTCATAAAAGTGACTAGATACAAATATCACAAGAACAAGTAATATCAAAAATATGCATCAATCAATAAGTTTTGGGACAATGCACATAGAACTAAGAATGGCAACTATGCTCTCTTAACTGGTGCCTACAGGTAGAAGGTGGAGACTCAATATAATGGTGGAAGAAAGGCCCTTCATAAAGGGAAGCACGGATTTCAAGTTTCAAAAAGAGCTTCCAAAAATTATGGTACTTGTTAGCTTTCAACCCTCATTGCCCCTATCATAAGCATCTTGAAGTGATTAAGGTTAAATTGAACAAACTATGGAGTATATGCTTGTCAAAGTATAAGTTGGCAATCTCATGTCCCTTGAATATAAGGGCCGCTCCTCATGCTACTCAACTTTAGTCACCTGTAAGTTCCTATCATAGTAAGTACATGTGTATCATAAAGAACCGCCAACAGGGTACCCCTTTCACATGGTACAGGAGCTATCCCATAACCAAAATGACAAGGCAAGCATACAATGAGCATCTCAGCGATCTTTTTATTTGCTATTTGCATAGGTTTTTATTGAGCCCAGTCGTTTCTCTGACACAAAATACATAACTCCATGGACTTACAAGCTCCCCTTTTGTTTCACAACGATGACATCCATAGACAAAATAGCATGATATCAACTGTGTACAAAGTACAAGTGCAATGTTGAAAGCGTTCCCCGTGACAGCACGGTTCTGCTAATTCCAACGTATAAGTGCAATCATATACAACATAGATGACACAATGGTTCAAGTTTATTAGGTGCAATAAAATAAAGTGTGCCAACAAGTTTGTGAGAGCTTTAATTACTATGTTTTCACATAACAAAATACTTTTTAATTGGAAGATAGCTGTAAACAAGAATATACTTGGAACGGTGTAACACACCATGCATAGGAATTTATAGTGGACTTTGGAATAACTTGGTTTCTTGGGGGTTGGATGCATGAGTAGAGTTTACTCATACAAGTGGAGGCTAGCAAAAGACTGGGACGAACCAACTAAGAGAGCAATAATGGCCATAATCATGTAGAGCGACAAAACATTACTAATCAAAGCATACAGTGGTACTACAAGTCAAGGACTAAATGATCAGGCTATGGTGACTTGTTCATAGTCACAACATGGTGTGAGCATGTGCCAAGTCAACCCAAACAAAGAATCAAAGGAGAATACCAGAATACTATGATTTTGCATGCTAAAACGACGCATGATTCTTTCAAGGTACACTAAGAAATCCCAGTTGTTTGGAACAAGTCATTCTACAGAAATAATCACTAAGCATAAGGTCAAAACAACACTTAGCATGACATGATAAAGTCTAAGTCACAGTCAAAGCAAGCTCCTCTTGTACTACTCAAGCAAGAACTTTCTACTCCTTTCCACCACCAATCAACTTATTTGAAACAACACAGCGAGAACGGGGGTCCAAACTACTTTATTCAAGCAAACTAAGCAAACTAAGCTAAGCAAATGAAAACTAAGATGCTCCAAGAACAACACAACTTGTGCATGAAACAATAAAAACAAAGTGTCTAGAAAGACCTGAGCTTTTTATTGATGAAGAAGGGGATGCCTTGGGCATCCCCAAGCTTTGACGCTTGTACCTCTTGAATATTTCTTGGGGTGACACGGGGTGGCATCCCCATGCTTGAGCTTTTGTACATTCTTCATCTCATTACATCATTATATCTCTACAGCTAAAATTTTTCCTCCATACAAAACTTCACACAATCTTCATTAGCAACATTAGTGTATTCAAAAGATAATAGAACCTTGGGTTTTAGCTTTAGAGCAGCAAAACTTTCACCAAAAACACAAGATACTGTAGAAATTCCCTCAAAAATCTCAATTTCCCAAAAAGAACCCAAAAAGGAATCAAGAAGAAGCAAATGCAAATAATGGCAGAAATCTGTCAAAACAGACCAGCAGGTAGAAACCGATTTTTAAGACCTTATGTTGCTCAAATCAAAAAGTGTTGAACTAACTAAAGTTATCTAACATACTGGGGGGTTTTATTCATAAATTATAAGCTCAATCTGACTTAAAGAGATTCCTCAAGAATTTTTATGGTGGAGCACAAAAATATGTTTCGGGACAGCAACTCCCCAAATCTTATTTTCCTCTCATTAGAAGTCATTCTTGGCACAAAAAAGCAAACAAAAAGGATAAGGAGAGGTCATTATTGAAGTAATAACTTCCAAGACTCAAGAAAACTCTTGGGTTATCTCCCAACAAGTACTTTTCTATAACGCCTTTAAGTTAGGCAAAAGAAGCAAGAATCAAGTATTTTGAAATGAAGAAGTATTAACATCAACTCTCTTGCTCCTACCTTTCTAACATTTCTTCTTCTCTTGAGGGAAAATATGATTGCTTACTGGAGGATCAAAATGCATAATTCCTTTTCCCACATCTATTATTGCTCCAAGGTGTTTCAGCAGGGATCTTCCAAGTGTAATGTCGTTTTCCTACACATTCAATAACAAGATAATCAGTAGACACCATTTTCCCTGAGATTTTTGTAAACACACCTTCAGCTATTCTGATGGGTAAAAAGTTGCATTATTGGTAAGAGATATTTCTTCTCCTCCTTTGTAAAGTACCCAAAGACTCAAAGACTCATAGATATCTTTAGGCATAAGGCAAAATTCAGACATGATATCACAACGAGCATCAAAAGTTGCACTATTTATAGAGACTTTTATTGTAGGAAACCACTTTGAAGGCTCGGAATTTATTGGAACATAACCATGGTGCTCTCTATTTGTGTGATAGTAATTGTTCAAATCATCAGTACTGGACTCAAGAGTGTTCAACCTAGCATAAATGTCAATAAAGAAGAATCAGATTTGCCAGGCATATTATAAATTATAATCAACCTCTTTATAGCATCTAAAGCTTCATCCTTAGTACAACGAAAAATATATTTCTCATCTACAACATCCAAAGCATATCTATAACAAAGAGCAATACCGTGGTAGAAACTATTAATAACCATGCTAAGACTCATCTTAGGCTCAGTTTCTCTTTGTAAAGCAGAGATTCTAGACCAAGCTTCTTTGAAACTCTCCTCACTTCCTTGCTTGAAAGTAAAGATCCTTTCCATAGGTGAAACATAGATTGGACCAAAACCAGACACGGTACCAACTAGAGCAGGAACTAATTTTTTGTGTGTTTTTGATAAAAAGAGGCAAACAAAACCAAGCAAAAGAAACTAAGCAAAAAAACAAAGTAAAGAGAAAGTTTGAGAAGGACTCCCCTTGTGAAGACTTCCTTAGCCTCCGCGGCAACGGCACAAGAAAACTTGTTGACGCTGTGTTGACGTGGGAGCTTCTTCTTCTTCTTCTTTAATTCCCCAGCAACGGCGCCAGAAAAGCTTGATGATGGGCGTGTTGTCAATGCCTCGTTGGGATACCCCAAGAGCAAGGTGTGATGAGCACAACAGCAAGTTTTCCCTCGGTAAGAAACCGAGGTTATCGAACCAGTAGGAGGAAGGACACGACTCAAAGGTGTTGCTAGCAACTTGGAGACCTGGACAACACAAACTCAAGACTTTGCCCCAACGAACAGTGTGGTTGTCAATCTCACTGGTTTGATGTAACAAAGGATTAACCGTATGGTGTGGAAGGTAATAGGGGTTTGCAGAAAGTAAACAGTAACAGTGGAAGATGTATCAATGGTAAAGATTGGACCGGGGTCCATAGTTCACTAGAGGTGCTCTCCTTAGATAAACAAACATGGCATGATGGGTAAACAAATTACAGCAGGGCAATTGACAGGACTGAGAAAGGCATAACAATGCAATACTAGACATCAAGATCCTATGAGATTTGATTGGGAAATATAACAATATACATAGACTGCCATCCAACTGCATCTATGACTAGAATTCCACCTTTGGGTTATCATCCGAACCCCCTCCAGTATTAAGCCGCAAGCAACAGACAACTGCTTTAAGCAAAGTGTGTAAGGTAAACAATCCACTTGTTCGATGAACAAGAGACCGTTGATTTCTCCTTGGTGGCAACAACACATCTACAACCTTAGAGATTTCTGTCACTTCCCTTAGATTAAATAGATGCATGAACCCACTATCTAGCATAAATACCCCCTCTTGGAGTCACTAGCAACTACTTGGCCAAGATAGCTACTAACAACGGAGAGCATGCAAGATCACAAACAACACAGACATGATAGAATCAATAAGACAAAACCATTAATCAATCTGACATAGTAATCTCAATATCCATCGGATCCCCGCAAACACAACATGCATGATTACAAATAGATGAAATCTTGATCATGAACGGAGCTCACAAGATCTAAACATGAAAGCACAAAGGAGGAGATACAACCATCTGGATACTACATGGATCCGTAGTCCAACTTGGAACTACTCACGCTTCATACCGGAGGCTGGCATGATGAACAAGAAGGCCTCCGAGATGATCTCCCCTCTAGCAGGGTGCCAGGAAGAGCTTCAGATCCCCCTGATCTAGGGACGATGGTGGCGGCGGCTACAGACGGTGTTGTGGAATATTGATTGGGTACTTAGGGTTTAGGCATCGGGGACTTCTTATAGGCGAAGAGGGATGCCGAGGGGGTGCCCTAGGCGGCTGCACCCCCCAGGCGCGAGCTCACCTTGGCCGAGCGGCCAGGGGGTGTGGCCACCTGGTGGCCCTCATCCGTCTCGTATTCTGGCTTCATTTTCCCCACGGTAAAATATTGACTTTGGCTTTTGTCCCATCCAATTCCGAGAATATTGATTTTCTGCCTTTCTGGAACGAAAAAAAATAAAAAAAAGGCAACTGGCACTGTGGCATCTTGTCAATAGGTTAGTACCAAAAAACATATAAAAACACCTTAAAGTATCGACAAAGCAAAGCAAAGTAGATACTAAACAAGCATGAACATCAAAAATTATAGATACGTTTCTGACGTATCAGTGACAATGCTACATTGGTCATGTCTTCGGAAGATTTTGGTGACAATGCTGCATTGGTCATATCTTCGGAAGCTTTAGGTGACACTAATTGAGCGTCCTTAGATGCTTTAGGTGACACTGGTGCAACATTTGCATCATACATTTCTTTAGCCTCTTCTATAAGGACTATAGAAAACAAACAAGCAAACATACATCACATTAAAAAAGAAGCCAGTAAATGTAGCAGAATCACATGGTGAATGAAGCAAAATTAATATATTAATGAAGCATGATGGTAGAACATAATATCCAAATGAAAATGGTAACAACCATGAAATCTAATAATGAAACTAGAAGAAGCAAATACCATATACTAATGTAGCAAGAATATATCATTAATGCAGCAGTGATGATTTAACTACACATTTGATAGAGATAATTTGTGCAAGCAAGAAAAAGAAACTTATGCATCTAGATTTTATAATAATAATGCAATATAAATAAACGGTTGCAACTTTCTATGCATCTCCTGAATGGAAAGACATAAAAAGGGCACCCAAAAAGATAGATGCTTCAGTTAGCTTTTCCATGACATTATCCTCTTGAGAAAAAAGTTTAAACAATGGAGCATAAGGGGCTGCATTCCATGCTTCGATTGATATACCGTGAGGTGGATTGGACCGGTAAGGCAAAATTACTGGGCTGTTAACAACGGGAAGGCCACCAACATCACCTCCACGGGTCAACGAATCCAAAATTACCACTGGTTGTGCAACGTCTTGGATTTTGGTTCGTGCATGCTTGATCACCCTAATTTTGGCTGCAAGGTTGACTTGGTCATCATCATCAGTTTCCTCCTCGGTGCTTTGATCATCCCCATGTTCCATATCCTCCTCTTCCTTTGCTTCAGCCTCGAGGACCTCTCCCTCTTTATCTGTGCCCTGCTCTTCAGATCCCATATCAAGTCCAGATCCCATTTCAGCATTTACATTTGGTTCTTTTTTAGGTGCAACTTCTGTTGGGAACATGACTCTTAGATCATCTTGTGAATTCTGCGCAGCATCAACATCGAGAAGAAAATAATCCATCAGGTGTGCATTCATTTGCTTTAAGCGAACAACAAAGTTCTTCATAGCCATGTCAATATTAGTGTCGTAGATGGCCTTGTGCTTGTCATACAAATGCTTGAAGCGAGATGGAACCTGTAAGAGACAGAAAAAAGTAGTGTAAAAAATGTGACATTGGAGAACTGTTCTAAAATAAAAAAAGATGCAACAACAATACAAAAAATGATAATGAATGTAGAAAAATCATATGGTTGAAGTAGCAAACCTCAAATATGAATGAAGCATAAAATGTAGCATAGAAATAACACAGAAAGGATGAAAACCTTAAGTAGCAAAATCTATAAATTAATGTAGCAAGAATAGAACATTAATGTAGCAGTATAACTGTAAGTAGCAGAAATACTTTAACACAAAGTCCCAAGCTAAAAAAAGTGGTATGCAAATATATATAACATATGTAGTAGAGCATAATAAAGCAACAGTACAAGAAAAATGCAGCAATAATATCAATTACTTGTGCAAAGAAATTGTTATGATGAAGCAACTAGAAAAGTATCTTTTGAAGCATTAAATTTATAGTAATAATACAAAAACAAGAACCTAATGAAGCATATAATGTACCTCTAATTCCTGACTACTAGGGAACACTAGCCATTCGTTTAGAGAGGCGGACAGGTTGCCTTCTGCTGCTTCCATAGTCTCAACCATAGGTGGTTCTGCTTCATATGGAGTTGCTGATATTTCAATAAACTACACATAAATATATCAAAAAAGAGAAAAGAATCAACATAATAATATTGAAAAAAGAGCAAAAAGGAAAGATAAACACCAATAAAAAAAAAGTTGTCGGTCAACTTACTTGACGCCTTCCAAAAATAGATGTATTATTGAGAATCTTCCTTTTAATATTTGTCTTCAATAAAAACTTGAAGTCGGACTAGTCAGATGACACACTCTAGGGAGTGAGTAGCCAAAGACATGAGTGTTAGGTGTAAACAGAAGGTGGTCCATGTATACAACCTATTGAAAAAATAAGTAGCAAAAATAAACTAGTTAGTCAACAATGTCAATGAATGCAACATGTGAAGCACCAACAAAAGAAGAAAAGACCAGGCACGAGACAACTTACACCAAGCATTTAATAAGGCCCGGTGATCCAAAACTCAAATTTAGGACACTTGGCACCTTTATCATCACCCTACTCATCACCCTCCACCGTAGCATGCTCTGCTCCTTTTTTTGCACTTTTCATAGCAGACTGCTTCGCACATTTCTTGGCGGCTTTCTCCCCCGGTAGTTTTAGAGGCATGGCTTTGTGGTTCTAAATATTTTGCACCAAACCCATAGCTAGCTGCAGCAAGTGTTTATCCCATGCAAACTCAGTTGTCCTTGTAGGATCCTCCATGCTGGCTAGATAATCCAATGTCAGCATGTTTCCACTGCTAGAATCGACCACAGTTGACAAGCAAATAAGATCCCATGATCTCATAATTGTTGATTCATCTGTCACAGGACACTTCAGCAGCAAGTCGCCAGCATTTTGAATATCAAGTCTTGGCTTGAGATTACCATTCTTGTACACCTCTCTAAGATCGTGCTTCTCACTCTTCTTCAACCATAAAATCGGCATGTTGCCGCAGCGGATACCATAAACTTTCCTCACCATGTCCTTTCTAAAAATTATCTTGTTGTTGTTGAATTTGAACTCACGCAGCGCAGGGCGCAGAAATTGTATTAGTAGAAATGAAATCGATGAGCTTGTTTGGAATGATGAAAGGGGATACATTAAGCAACACTCGAAACGTGCTCTTATTTTCATTTACTCTTCTCTTGTCAGCAATAAGTTTATCAGCAAGAGTACGGAGCCGGTTCGCTTTAAAACGGTCCTTCGAGGTCCACATAGATGGCTCCTGCTCAGAAAACATACATAAGGAACAATAGTTAGAAACTATGAAAATGTAGCAAAAACTGAATTAACAAACAAAAACAGTGCCACTCCCACATATAACAAAAGATAGAAAAAACCATCCTAGGAAGCATATTTCCAATATACACAACTAACCAAAAAATGCTACAACCTAACTGAAATTATGCACTGCCTAAGCAATAAACATCAAATGAAACATATCCTTCCTGAATAAAACTACAGACTGCTAAAAGCAAACAACACTAACCTAGTAAGCAAATCTTCATCTGGATGGCAACAAACAATTTCATGCTATAAACTAACGAAAACTTGGCATATAAAAAACAAGGACTTTTCTACCGATCGGTCTAAAAGTTTTAAAACCTGGCTGGACATTTGGATAGGAATTGGTCTATAAATTGCATGTACACTATCTTTCTAAACACTAAACTATAATTTTTTAATTAGCCAGCTCAATTCAAATACGAAAATTTAAAATGTTTTCTAGGTCAAACCGTTTATCCGAATTAAATCCGTTTTTACCGTCAGACTAGTCGTGACAAGATTTTCGAAACTAAATCCCGTATTGATATGTTTTGACAACTTTTTTACCAAAAGTTATCCACCCATGACACATGAGTTATCCGGGATTCAACATGTATGTTATCCATCCAATAACATATAAGTTATCCATCACTATAAAATTATCCGCAGATCATGTATTAGGGATGGATAACCGTTTCTATTTAGCCACCAGTTATCCATCATTAACATGAGAGTTATCCATGCTATAGCATGTAAGTTATCCATCCAATAACATGTAAGTTATCCATCACTATAAAAAATTATCCACGAATAGAATATAAAAAGTTATCCTAATAGCTTGGCCTCATCGTCCGTCGCCGTACTCACAGCGTACGGACTACTCAACCTCGAAAGGCTATTGATTCAAACATCAACCATAATATTTTTAAAGAACTAAATATAATCTTTTTTGCATACGATATAAATAAATAGGGTCTTATAACCCAACCACCCACCATACTAAGTTGTAGTGAACAACGTGACGAGCAATCAGTAGTATAGCGGCTCAACTTCGTCATCTCCGTCGCTACCATGGCGTACGGGTGACGAAGTATCGAAAGGTTTTAGTACCGAGTATTCATCGCTCGTCGAAGTTAACGCATTGATGGTAATAAAGTATCAGTATCCTAACAACTAGGTTAGCGTATTTCAATTAAATTTACTCAACACGTATGGATAACGTCTCTACCCAACATGTTATTTGATGGGTAACATATGTATTATTTGATGGATAACTTATATATTATACATGGATAATTTACATGTTAAGGGTGGATAACTTTTGGTCTGAAATTTTTTTATCTAAACATATCAACATGAAATCTAGTTTCGAAGATCTCGGCGCGACTAGATCAACGGTGAAAATGAATCCTAAATCGGACGAATTGCTTGATCTACAAAACATTTTGAATTTTCGATTGGATTCTTAGCTGACTCGGATTCACGCTCCACACCATGCACATTCACACGATCCATCCTACTCTAATCAAAAGGAAAGAGTTATTCCACCGAATTTTTCAACCCACCGACTGGTCTACAAATATATTTCCCGTAAAACAGAAACAAAAATGAAATGAAGCAATATTGGCGAAGCACACCACAATAAGAATAGCAACGGTAATGATTCACAACAAGCACAGGAAAATGCATCAACCTACAAAGCATGAATTCATCTGTACACTAACTTGCTACAAAATTGGGAAAATCTGCAAAAAAAACCTAATCCGTATGAGAAGGGCCTATAAGGAGAGGAAGCAACTTACAACCATGGAGCTGACCCGAGGAACTTCCTTCTCCTGCATGGCCGAAATGATCCCTCACCGTGGATTTCTTCCCCCTGCTCAGGAAGCGCGTGACGGGGAGTTAGGGTTTCGAAGGCGACCGCATAAGATACAGGGAGAATCGATACGGAGCGAGGAACTTACGCAAAGAATCGGCACGCGGCGGCGCCGCCATTCGCAGGTTCGAGCAGTCATGGGTGGCGGCAGCGGCTTCGCCCCTGCGGTCGTCTTCGTCTAGGCGGAGCGATGCCTCTGCGATCATCTCGCGTCTGTCCAGGTGCGGGTGTGTGTTAGAAGACAGAAATGTTACGCGAGAGAGAGGATAAACAACCGGGATACAAGCAGCATCAGATCAAAGAAGGAACCGACGGCTCGCGATCCGAAGGTTGCTAGCGCCGCAGACTACGAAAAAACGGAGCGTTTTCCAACTTTCCTCCCACACATGTCGCATGATCCCTGCGCCTCCCCTGGCTGCCACCGCTGCTACCAGTTAAACCGCATCCCTGTCAGACCTTGTTTACTTCTAGGGTATTTGTGGGGATGGGAGAGGATTATTTCGTATCCCGGAATTTCTCTGATAGGTCGTTTACTAGGCCGGGTTTGGAGGGGAATATCCCCACAAATCCCCTCCACAATATTGTATTTTTGGCTAGCTTAAAAACTGTTAATTATGGTAGATTATTTTTAAGAAAAAATATTTGAGGGAATTGGAGAGTATTGGGTGAACACTAAATTCACGCATATCCACATTTTTTATGGATAAAAATACCGAAGAAGTAAACAAGTCCGCAGGCAGCCCGCGACTTGTCTCAGGAAAGCAGGTACGTCACCGCCGGGAAGTAGCCGCCTCGCTGCCGGGTAGCCCGACCGCCGCCATAGAGTATATCGCGCTCCCGAGGCACCTACCGGCCGTCTCAATTCGTTTGCCGGCCGCCGCTCCTTCCACTGGTGCCCATCCCTACCTCCAACGTGGCCAAGATCTCCCCTCCCCCATTCCTTTGAGGTGTCTGTCAGGAGCTTCCCAGCCATGGGGATGCAACAGTAGCAGTTTCAAAATAGGAGGCAACAGATTTCCTCTCAAATTCCTGTAACCAGCAACGCACCGTGAGAGGAGCATTTCCGGAAAGAGAAGCGGTCGATACCATTCACTGGTCGTCGTTCACGGCCCCGGATCTCCCCATGACTACAGGAGCGACGCCCCGCCTTCTCTGGTCTCTTTGACCACTCTTCAGTTCGGCATGTGACTCTACGTCTTCTCACTGTCCATGTCGATGCTATAGAAAACACGTGACCATACAAGCAAATGCCAACTTACCTTAGTTTGGTTTGTTTTTGACATCTCAACAGTAATATATTTAGAGTTGTACATTCACAAAGATGTTTAAACAGGAACAATACTTCTTCGTAACTAGCAAGCTGGGTTTTTCTCCATCATGGATTCAGTCTATTATGAGATGTGTTACATGTGTGAGATATGCTGTTCGTGTTAATGGAGAATTGACCGAACCGGTGGTGCCATCTAGGGGCATCCGCCAAGGGGATCCTATCAGCCCCTACTTGTTCCTCCTATGTACGGAAGGTCTGTCTTGTTTACTACAGCAAAGTGAGAACCGAGGTGAGCTCCATGGAGATTTGCAATGCGGTGAGGTCGTTTATTTCTGGTGGTGAGGTGCCAGATGGTTTTTTTTGACTCGGTTATCGTTCTTATTCCTAAAGCTACAAAGGCAAAGCATTTGAAGAACTTTCAACCCATCATTCTTTGCAATGTGATCTATAAGATCGCCTCCAAGGTATTGGCAAATAGATTGAAAGTGATTCTGCCATACATTATCTCGGAACATCAGAGTGCTTTTGTGCCGGGACGGCTAATCACTGAAAATGCTCTTATTGCTTTTGAATGCTTGCATACTATCAGGAATCAAGACAACAAACGCCCTTATTTTGCCCTCAAGATTGATATAATGAAAGCTTATGACAGGGTAGAGTGGGACTATCTTCATGGTTGTCTTAGCAAGCTGGGTTTTTATCCATCATGGATTCAGCCTGTTATGAGATGTGTTACATGTGTGAGATATGATGTCCGTGTTAATGGAGAATGTATAGCCTCGGCGAGTCTTCGTCTACAGGGATTTACATCTCCGGAGATGGCTGAAGCTCTAGCTCTCCGAGAAGTTGTGTCAATCACTCGGGATAGAGGTTTTTCAAAGGCGATCTTCGTCACTGATTGCTTGTCCTTGATCCAGCGGCTGAACTCCCCCGTGCATGATCGATCCCAGGTGGGGGTGGTGATGAAGGATATTAAATCATTGGCTACAGGTTTCTTTTCTGCATCTTTTCGGCACGTCAATCGCTCTCTAAATGAAGCGGCTCATATTTTGGCTAGAGCTTGTAATCTACCTTCTTTAGGTTTTATTTCCAACTATGCTCCGGTTTGCATCTGGAATACTCTCCGTATTGATGTGATTTAATCAATTAAGTGCCTTATTCTGTCAAAAAAATAGGAGAGGAAGAGTATACTCATATATAATCTAATCTGATTGAACGATCCCGGATCTTTATTACCATTTCCCCAACTTCTGAAGCACACATGCTTTTCCTAATTTTGGTCTCAAACAGGTGTGGCTCTTTGTGCTTAGATTAATTGGTCTCATTCCTCTTACCCAGCGACTCAGTTTCCTGACCGAGTGAGTTTCTTTTGTCCATCATATTCATAGCCTGTTCAGTTTGGAATTACCTTCTTTATGTTACCAAAACTTGTACTCTGGTCTTTGTGTTAATTGATCATACGAAGATTGCATTCTACACTGGTCCTACTGGTAAGAGTTGTTGATCGAAAACTTTCAGATCTACTTATCCACCTTGCAACTCAGACATTATATAGTTACCTACTTGAATGCAGTGGGTGGACTGCTGAATGCAACATTCGGCAATGTGACCAAGGCTGCACCGATTATGAACTTTGATTCCATGCGTGTAATCCTCTTTAAATTCTCAATGTTGAGATTTTCTTCATGATGCATGTACTGTCTTGGAAGATCTATTTTTCTATTGAATGGATACCAAAGAAGTATATGACCGCACGCATGAGAAGTATACAGCTACAGAAGCAAAAAGTATACATGTAGTATTCAGAAGTACAACCAATGCAGGTCCGTCTCCAGGATTTAGGAGCACCGGTGCGAGTTATAAAAATGGGGCCTTAATTTTTGTACACATTCAAGAACTAGTATAATAAAATCACACGTTTAATTCATATTGTATAACTTCTGAATGTGCTATGCCATACAATGTCCAAAAAATATCAAGTATTCATTCTAAAATAATAAATATAGCATCAAAGAAATAAAATGAACCTCATGATCTACCAAAAAGCATCATCCGTCGGGTATTTCTTGAAATAAAATCTTCAATCATAGCATTATAGTTGATCTTCTCCAAAATATCACTCTCAAGTGCTATAGTCGCCAATCAACTAAGTCTTTCTTGTGTCATAGTAGAACCCATGTAGGATTTTAGCAATTTAAGTTTAGAAAAGCTCCTTTCAGCAGATGCAACAGTGACATGAATAGTTAACAAAATTCTGTATGCAATATTAGCAATAGCCAAATACGGACGCTTCTCCAAAAACTTCAGAATATCAAGAGGACCCATAGATTTCTCAAGTAAATCTTGGATAAAAATTAAATCTCCCATTAATACTTCTCCATCAATATCCCTATGTTTTCTATGCTTAAGCGCAGCCTCAAGTTTGAGACAAGAATCCTTCAAACTGTCATCATCCATGGATCGTAGCCTATCTGAAGTAAACAAGAAACCAAATATATCTTTTCATACTCTTTGTACTCTTCAAATCTAGTGTTAAGCGAAGCGAAAGCTTGATCAACAATATGCAAAAAAATTATTGATCCTAAATGACTCCTCTGCAGAATGTGATTCGGTCGGTGCATCAGCTGGCCCCTCGTCAAACTGCCTTTTCCTTGTAATTTTACGCTCGGTGCGAAACTCCGGATTAATATCCATCTCCATTGCAATTTCTTTAGCAGCTTCCAATACTTTTGAAAAGCTAGTTTCTTTATACTTTATGAAAAAGGAAATCAACCCTTGTACAGACTCAATTGCAATATCAATAAGCATATCCTTTGACAGTAGGTTCTTGCTTACCAAATTAATAGAAGATAATATCTCATACCAGATGATTATAAATACTAAAAACTCAAAGTCACCAAGTTCATTTTCTGCCAATGATTTTGCCACTACTTGTCAACGAATCCTTATTTGTTTTAGCCACTTGTAGCAAAGCCTCCCTTATATCTGACATTTGGAACCTTATAGCCTTAACACTATCAACACGACTCTCCCAAGGAGTGGCTGACAATGACTTGAGAGTCAATCCCGTCATATTATCTTTAAGAATCTGTCACCTCTTAGTAGAATTAGCAAATGTTGTATAGATGCGCTGTATAATTCCAAAAAAATCTGTTGCATTGCGACAAGAATTTGCCATATCACAAAGTGTCAAATTCAAACTATGACAACTACAAGCCGAATAAAAAGATCTCAGATTTATTTTCAAAAGTCTGCTTTATAACCCTTGATGCTTTCCTTTCATATTTGACCCATTATCATATCCATGTCCTCTCACATTATTTATATCAAGATCAACCTTCTTCATCTCCTCTTCTAAAACATCAAATAAACCTTTCCCAGTGGTATCATTCACATCCAAAAAACATAAGAAAGATTCCTCGATACAAGCAGAACCTGAAGATGTATCAACATACCTTATCATCAAAGACATCTGTTCTTGGTGGCTTACATCATGAGTACAGTCAAGTATTACTGAGTAATACTTTGCCTTTTTTATCTTTTCAATAATTTCAGACCTGATTGCAGTAGCTAGAAAATCTATCAACTCATTCTAGATGAAAGGACCAAGATAATGATCTCGAGTTCTGTCATTCGTAATTCGGTCAACATGCTCTTTCATAACCAGGTCAAATTTAGCCAACATTTGAACCAATCCTAACAAACTGCCATTGTTGTCTTGGTACAACTTGTAATTACTGTCACACAATGCTATGTTATGTTCTCCAAGAAACTATACAATCAAAAGAATCATGTACAAAACTTTTCTCTAATGCTCCCTTTCCTTTTCAATTTCCTGCTGAGCAACATGATTGATTGTTTGATTATTCTGCAACCTCATTGATTATTCTGCAACCTCATACGCAAATCATATCATGCACTCATGTTTGTGACATGTTCTCTACTAGCTTCATCCTGCTGAAGTCTAATGCTAAGATGTATCGAGTCACCGAAATCCTGATTTGCTAACAATCCTCTCACATGCCCCTTTCTTAATAACTTGCAACAAAAACAAAATACCTTATGAAGCTCTTTGCTGTACACAAGCCATTCTCTGTCACATATTTCTCCATTTGGGAGGTCTCTATTGTATGTCGATGCAGAAAACCTTCTAGTATTTTTGTCTCTAGGACCATGCTTAATAGACAAGTCTATTTTAGGACCCTTTTGCAGCAATATATCAATCATTTTAGGATCAAGACCATCCCAACATATTTGATCAAACATATCATGATGTGTCGTGGTATTGCACGGCAGATGCTACTGGGGGTAGCTTACGTAGAGGGAGTAAGACGACGTAGGAGAATCCGGGAGCAAGATTGGCACACGATGTACCCAGGTTCACGTCCCCTCGATGGAGGATCGCTACGTCCTGCTATCAATCCAGTATATGATCATAGATTGATTTACAATGGAGTCGCCGTAGGCGTAGAGAGAGAATAGATCTAATCTAATATGGAAGAATATGCCCCGTGGGGGTGCCCCTGGTGGCTTTATATATCCAGCCAGCTAGGGTTTACAAGTATTTGGTGGGCTTTGTATTGAAATCGCCGTCTTGGGCCTCCAGTCGGCGCCGCTCGTCTAGGTCCAGCATGCGCCGATCGCCAGACATTAGTAGTCGACCCGCTCTGGGCTTGGCTTCAGTCGGCTCGATCCAGCTGGCGAATCCGCTTCGTGGGTATACCCCGATTGGTATTCCCCCATCAATAGTCCCCGAGCGCGTTGTTGATTCGACGTGGGCTTGAGGCAGGGCGCGGCGAGTGGCGAGGTCGAACGACCGGCGAGCGCCGAGCCCCCGAGCACGGCGAGTGGCGAGGTCGAGCGACCGGCGGGCGCCGAGTCCCCGAGCGTGCCGAGTGGAGAGGTTGGGCGACCGGCGAGTGGCGCTGTCTGTTTTGTTAGCGAGTCTCTCGTCTTGGCCCGGGGGGCCAGTCGCATGGCGACTCCAAAGATGGCTCTCAACTTGGCGTTCTTCCTAGACGATCCGAGGCTCGGTTTGCGAGTCCCCGTCCACAGTACTTGGTCGTGCGAGTCGCACTGTCTAAGGTTGAGGAGGACATGGTGCTGTTTGTCTAGCACTACCATTTGTCTTGGCCCGGAAGGCCAGTCGAGCAAGGCGACTCCAATGATGGCTCTCGGTTAGCGTTTTTCTTGGACGATCCGAGGCTTGGTTTGCGAGTCCTCGTCCGCACTACTTGGCCATTGCGAGTCGCTCTTTCAAAGGTTCACAAAGGCGAATAGATTTTTCCCGGGGGAAGAGACACCCAGTGGTGAGTCCATGCAGCGTGGCATGCGACCCTCTCTGGCGACTTGGACGATGAAAGTCCCTTAGCAGGCGCGGCGTATGCATTCGACCTAGCCGGAAGGAGCCGACGCGGCGGACACGGGGTCGACGCGGCGGACGGGGGTCGCGCTATGGCGAAGTCAACGCGGCGGACACGGGGTCGACGCAGCGGACGGAGGTCGCGCTGTGGAGATGTTGACGCGGCGGACACGGGATCGACGCGGCGGACGGAGGTCGCGCTGTGGAGATGTCGACGCGGCGGACACGGGGTCGACATGGCGGATGGAGGTCGTGCTATGGCGATGTCGACGACGGCGGGGCCACGAGGGCGAGGTCGTGATGACGATCCCGCGACTGGCGAGTCTCCAAGCGTAGCGAGTTCGCGTTTATGCGTGTCCGCGTTTAAGCAAGTTCCGGAGCATGGCGAGTCGGCGAGCCGGTAGATTGGAGAGTCGGCGATGGACGAGACCTTGAGAGGCGAGTCCGCGGCGAACAAGTCGGCTAAACGTGGAGAGTCCATGAGGGCAGCGAGTCGCGAGTTCCCGTATACGGCGTTTTAGCTCGAAGGAGTGGACGCGGCGGACGGAGGTCGCGCTATGGGCGAATCCCCGAGCCTAGCGAGTCCACGTTTAAGCGTGTCCGCGTTTAGGCGAGGCCCGGAGTGTGGAGAGTGCCGTTATCTGGAGCGTGCCGAGTCCCCGAGCACGGAAGTGGCAAGGTCAGACGACCGACAAGTGTCGCTGTCTGGAGCGCGCTGAGTCCCGAGCGCGGCGACCAACGAATGCTAGATCCCAAGTTGTGCGGTGCATGAATTTCCAAAACAAGTACCCAAAGAATTAGATCCAAAATAATTATTTATTCAGATATGAACCAATACATGAGAAGTACGAGATTGAATAAAAAAACCGATTAGTTACTCTCTCATGCGATCGAGCGTGACCATGTTTGCCTGGTAGAAGTTCTCCACTGGCTGCTTGAGATTTGAGTAAAGGATTTTTCAACACGATCAGTCGTCACTCGGGAACAGATTTTCTGCTGTGCAGGTTAGTTCGTGATTGCCTCTGACACGGCAGGCAATAAAAATTATTCTGATCTCGTCATGTATTTAGGGATCTCTCAAACGGGATTTAGCTAGCACGCATGCAAGGTTAGGTCCAAAATAAAGAGATTAATCGGTAGAGTGATAAATGAGAAAGAAGAGAGATAAACTCATCTGGCATATGAAACAAATCTCATGTAAGCGCGTTTCTCACGCCTAGAATTCTGAACAAGTTGCAGGCGCATGATCCGATCCAGTCGGCGTCTGTCCGGTAAACTCTCGCATAGAACTTTTCAGCCGGCGCGCAAATGCGATCTCGCATAGAACTTTTCAGCCGGCGCGCAGATGCGATCGGGCCAGCGACGATGGTGAGGGATCCCGCCCGGATTATCACCCTCCAAGCATCGCTAGCCCCATGGTGGGCGCCAACTGTCGTGGTATTGCACGGCAGATGCTATTGGTGGTAGCTTACGTAGAGGGAGTAAGGCGACGTAGGAGAATCCGGAAGCGAGATTGGCACACGATGTACCCAGGTTCACGACCCCTCGATGGAGGATCGCTACGTCCTGCTATCAATCTAGTATATGATCATAGATTGGTTTACAATGGAGTCGCCGTAGGCGTAGAGAGAGAATAGATCTAATCTAATATGGAAGAATATGCTCCGTGGGGGTGCCCCTGGTGGCTTTATATATCCAGCCATCTAGGGTTTACAAGTATTTGGTGGGCTTTGTATTGAAATTGCCGTCTTGGGCCTCCAGTCGGCGCCACTCGTCTAGGTCCAGCATGCGCCATGTCAGAGGGTAGTCGACCCTGGCTTGGCTTCAGTCGGCTCGATCCAGCTGGCGAATCCGCTTCGTGGGTATACCCCGATTGGTATTCCCCCATCATGATGAGAAGAGCTATTGGTGTCATCATGAACAGTAGCATCATTACCTTCATCACCAGTACTAGCATCATTACCTTCATTATCAGTATTAGCATCATCACGTTCATCACCAATACTACCATCGTTGCCTTCATCAAATTCTGAAGTACAAGCCTCAACTTCTACCACATTATCACCATGGCCGTGATCAACATCAGCATCTAGAGTTTGATTTTCAGAATTTATTTGAGACTCTTTCACAACAAATTTATCTAGAGCACCCTTTTGAGACTGAGCCGCCGCTTCTAATCTTTGTCTTTTCTTCTTCTTCTCGTAACCCAATTGAAACTTTGTCCTTCTCATGATTTGCCTGTCTCAGTCAATTTTTTTAAAATTAATACTCCCTCCGACCCATATTAGTTGACTCAACTTTGTCTAGATACGGATGCATCTAGCCTAGATAATTAACTAGATACATATAAATCTAGAAAAACTTGAGTCAACTAATATGCACTGTAAAAGACACTAGTTCCGTATGGAAGTGTGAGTACTGAGTAAATTATTTTCTACTAGTTCCATTACTTCCATATGTACTCAAAGTCTCCAACAGCAACACTCAAAGTCTCTAACAACAATAGATCTTAGTTTCAGGCCCTGCTTAGTTTCTTACCGTGCGAGTGTGACAGCTCACAGCTGACTCGCTGAGACGCATGCGCTATCAGGAAGCAGGCCGAATGGAGGTTGCAGGTCAGGTCGGTACTCGCTGAGGCGTCGGCACTGATCGGTGATTGCCTTATTGGCTGGGCGGCGGCGAGCGAACAGGCTGGCGCGTGGCGATCTCAAAAAGGGAGGTTGAGAGTCGGGAACAACGACGCGAGTCACCAGACGCAAGGAACGATCTCCGATCTCGCCATCTGCTCGGACGCCAGGCGACCGAGGGGAACAACTTCTGCTGGAGTGGTGGGCCTAGGCCGTGACGGTCGACATAATACTAGAGGACTGCAAAAAATGGGCTTATAGCTCCCATGCGACGTCTTTACGCGGAATTGGAAGGAACACGACATCGTTGAAAAGAATAGCTCGCATGTGACGGTTGTGAGGCAGCTAATATTCCAGGGCCACACGGGCCATAAAACGGTCGTTAAGGACACATTTAACTTTGTTCCAATATTAGGTTTAAGCCAAACCAGTCGGTTGGGACAGCCAGTCAAGCCAGTCAAACCAACCGCTTCTGACCGAGAGCGCGCGTCACACTGACTGTAGCTTCCCCGACGGCGGCGGCGGACCTCACCCATCGTTCTCGGCGCCGGCGGCGGCGGCAGGTCAATTCATTTAGGCGGCGGCGCTTTCATTCGACGACGAAGGTGGTGAGTGCCATTTGAAAGCTAATTCCTCTCCCATTCTTCTCAATTCGAGATCTGAGCGTGCCCATTGATGCTAGACTGTGGAGGCGAGGGTGTGCTGAACGGGGCGAGGGGGAACGATATGGAGCATGGAGAGGGGACTTCTAATCGGTATATCCCGTATATATGCACTTAATTTCTCTAAGGTTGAGCTCTTTGTTCGCTTCCACTAGCTCACAGTGCCCGCCAAAAATAGGGGAGACGACGTTGCGCGCCAAACCTTCGAATTTCGCATCAATTTATTTCCCTCTAGGGCTGTTTTAGTTGATGGCAGCACACAGCTCATTGAGAGAGACACAGTTGTTAATGGAAGGTGGAATTAGAACATGTTGATCCCCAAGAGCTAATAAACATGGGAGAGGAGGCGGTGAGGAAAATGGTGGAAAGAATTAGGAATAGTGTGGTTTGGGGGCCAGAGCAAGAAGTTTCTTTGTTATGATTTGATGATTGCAAATGTGACTACGTTAGGGTTGAGACAGGGGAACATATAGTTGATGAAATCGATGAGCGAACGGTTGGACAAGCAAAACTGTTCTGTTTTTAGCAGAGCTCATTGATCTGAAACCTGATTCGATGGTTTGATATGTGGCCTCGAAGCTGGCTCCTCAGATGGTCGAGGATGATTGGGCTACACAAAGGCAAGTAATGGCTATACTTACTGAGTTGGAAGTGTTAACAGTGGAGGATGATGCTAATGCACAAGGGGAGGCTGCAGATGCTAATGCACAAAGGATTGTAACTGTTGATTGGAATTCAGTTGAGATACATGACTAGACTGATTTGGCATTGCACCAATAGATGACATTGAAATGGCAAAGCTTTTGGCATTTCTATAGATGATAGAGACAAGGAGAAGAAGAGGGATGAAGCTGCAAATGATGGTGACAACCATTTAAGAGATGAGGCAGATATAGATCTAGAGTTGTTGGAAAATGCTGCAGTTAATGTAGATAATGTACATGATGATGAGCTAGTAACAGTTTATGACAAAGAGGACCCAGTTATTAAAGTTGGGAGATTGTTTCCAAGCATGGATGAATTAAGGATGTGTTTCAGGACATATGTAGTCAAACGTGAGTTTGTTACCAAGACTATGTGGACTGATAAAAAGAAGTTCTATGCAAAATGCATAGGTTATGATGGTGGTGCCAAGCCTTGCAAGTGGTATATATCTGCTAGACGCCAACCTGATGGAAGGACAATAAGGGTGAATCAAATTCCAAAAGCTCATACTTGCATTACAAGTTCTCAAACAGTAACAAAGATCTAATCACAATTATGGGTTGAAGAAAAGATCAAGCCCATTTTAGCCACAACACCAAACAACACAGCAAAGAGACTGAAAATAGACTTGGAAAAGCAGTACCCAATTAAGCTGAATTATACTATAGTGTGGAAGGCAAAGCAAAGGGGAATGAAAGAGCTATATGGTGATTGGGCAAATACCTTTCGAATGCTTTATAACTTCAAAGCGGAAGTAGAGAAGAGGTCACCTGGCAGTGTTGTGGAGATAGATACTAAGGTAACAGCTGATGGGAAAGTCTTCTTCTCTAAATTCTTCATGGCTTTAAAGCCTTGCATCGATGGTTTCAAAGCATGATGCCGTCCATATTTGAGTATAAACTCATCTTTCTTGACTGGAAAGTGGAATGGTGAACTAGCAGCATGCAATGCTTTAGATGGACACAATTGGATGTTCCCTGTAGCTATTGGCATGTTTCAGTCTGAGACAGAGGCATCATGGACATGGTTCATGATGTAGTTGAAAAGATGCATAGGGCCAGTCTCTCCATTGGCAGTTCACACAGATGCATGTAAAGGTTTATAAAATGCAGTGAAGATTGTTTCCCTCATGCTGAGCATAGGGAGTGCTTCGGCCATATGTGGTTGAATTTGATCAAAAAATTCAGAGGAGATGATTTTGGACGCATGTGGCCAGCAGCAAGATCTTACACCAGACAGACACATTCATATCACCTTGAGAAGATTAAGGCGGCATGCTCTAAGGAGGATAGGGTCAAGTTTTGTACATGGTTGTAAACCTACCATTCTCTTTTATGGTACATGTCAGGTTTTAACACTACCATCAAATGTGTTCATATCAACAATAATTTGGCAGAAAGTTTCAACAACAAATTGAAGGAGTTAAAAGACTTGCCTGTCCATGACATGGTTGACCAGATCAGGATCATGATCATGAGGTTGTGGGAATTGAAAAGAAGGCTTGGTGATGTTCTTCAAGGAGATAAGCTTCCTGATGTTGTGCAGGAGGTGGTCAACAGGAGCAGAAATCTTGCACATTTGCGTGTTGAGAAATCCTCATTGTGGGGTGCTGAAGTCAGAGATACAAAGACTGGCAGGAGGCATGTTGTTGACACTCAATTACATGAATGCACATGCCTTGAGTGGCAACACACTGGGAAGCCTTGTGAGCATGCCATACTTTTCTTGGCCTCCAAACACAAGCTAAATATGCACCCATATTTGCATGAGTATTATTCTGTAGCAAAAGTCAAGGCTGCATATGAACACCAATTCTAGCACTTACAGATCAGTCTCAGTGGCCTGAAGTGGACATTCAGTTCTCCTTGTGTCCTCCTTTGATGAAAAGAAAGGCTGGCAGGCCCAAGCAGAGTAGATTCAAGGCTTGGTTTGAGAAAGGTGGGAGCAGCAAGAAGGGAAAGAAAGATGAAAATAAAGATGCCAAGCCAAAAAGGGCCCAAAAAGGTAACAAGAATAGATGCGAACTCTGTGAAGAACTTGGACACCGAGCTGGCTCTACCAAGTACAGATACACTGCTGAAAAGCCAAAGTATGTTCATCCAAAATCTATCCCATTTATTGTTGATGATTTTTCTCCCCCATCTAACTTGCTTATTTTCAGGAGGAAGCGTGGAGAAAAAGGCCCACCTCTTGTTGTTGACGAATGCTGGCCAGTGAAAGGGCAAGAATCAATGGCCAAAGAAAGAAGAGAACTAACCAGATCATGTTTGGTGCTGCTGAGGTGCAATCTGAACTTGTTTTGGAGGATGATGTGAAAACTGTTGAGGCTTTAGGGCACACCGTTTCTGATTTGGAAGATCTGGTGCAAAATGAGGGGCAAAATGGGCCTGTTGTGGAGGCTCTGGTGCAAAATGAGCATGCTGTTGAGGCTCTGGTGCAAAATGAGCCTGTTGTTGAGGCTCTGGTGCAAACTGACCATGTTGATGAGGCTCTGGTGTTAAGTGACCATGTTGATGAGGCTCTGGTGCCAGATTGTGTAGTTGAGGAGGTGCAGGAGGTGAGGGAGACTCTTGGACATGTTATGGGGAGGCCAGATGGTAATGGTAATAAAAAGAAGAGCATAAACCTGTTGTGTGGTGTGAAACTTGTGAAAGAGAAGAAAACGAGGGGTAAGAAGAGCCAAAAGAAATAGACTTTGAATTTGGCACTTGTTGTTGTTGTAAACATTTGTTATTGTAATAATTTGGCAGTTGTTGTAAACATTTGTTATTATAATAATTTGGCACTTGTTGATAATTTGGACAAAATTTAAATATGATGGTAAATTTGAATTTCAACAAATGTAGCTATGTGTACTTTTCTATGTTTGTATGAGCTTCCAACGTTTTTCTCATATGTACAGTACAACTCATCCTCATCCTAATCTCTTTTGTGAAGTACAACTCACCCTCACCCAAAATGTGGTAGAAATGGGCTCCAAAGCTAGGGTAAACCACCCCATTTCTAAGCAAGTTTTTTTGAACATTTCTAAAACCAAGTTTGATATTTTTCCTCACAACTATGTCACATAACATGACACCATGCGAAGGTTTTGTATTTTTTTGATTTTTTTTGAATTAGTTATGCACATTTGAATGTCTGGTCAAACTTTTTGAAGGGTTTTCATCAATATTCTTAGCTAGGTGATGAGGCTCACAAAACTAGCATTGGATCTCTGATGAAATAGCATGTTGTGAACCTAAAAATGATTTTTACAAAAAATCATCAGCATGAAATCATGTACCTGTAGTTCATATCTTACCCACTTTCAACCGATTCGGCAAGATTTGTCTTTTTCACCAGGGATGGAATAAAAGGTTTGAGATACTCAAGTTGGGAAATTGTACATGCTAGGTGGTCTAGTATTTTTGAAAAATAGGATGTTACCATTTTGAAACTTCAATTTGGTGGTTGCTTCACAAATCTCCCCCTCTTTTGAAACTCAGAAAATAGAAAATGGATTTTCTGTGCGTCGAAAAGGAAAACTTTGTACTACAACATTGTTAGTCATCCCATTATACACATGCATGCCCAATATAGGCACATTATCACAAACTATGCCTTGATTCTAGCCATACCATTGGTCATTTGACCTGAAAGCCAGAAAACTCTCGGAGGAGATAGGTCATTTTGTGAAGGGTTTTTTGAAATATGATCAATAGACCAAGTTTGATATTTTTCCTCATAACTATATCACATAACATGACACCATGCGAATGTTTTGTATTTTATGATTTTTTTGAATTAGTTATGCATATTTGAATGTCTGGTCAAACTTGTGAAACCACGTTGACTGCATCCTAAACCTAGCTAACCCTAAGGCCGAATGAGGAATGTAGATCTAACCCTAGCGCGACACTGTGGCTGTCTGATCGCGTCTTCTAGAAGGATTCCGCGGGTGGCTCTGGGCGATTCGTGAAAGGGTTTTTTCTGCAACCTGATTGGTTGGCGTCTCTTAGAAGGATTTCGCGGCTAGCTCTTGGCGATCCGTGGGATGGATGATTCTGGAATCTGATTGGCTCGCATCATTTTTCCATTAACAGATAAGGTACAGCGTGGCACACTCCATTGACCGTTGGACCGAGCGTGGCATGCGAGAGCGCTAGACGGGGCGGGCTGCACCATGCATGCATGCTATGCAGCTGCCTCTCGCCTCACACTCTAGCTATTTTGCGTGCAACAGCGCTGCAGCGTATTTACTCCCCCCGTCGCATTAAATCAGTGTACATCTAACAACTTTCTTCAGTCAAACTTACTCCCCTCCGGTTCATGCGCCATAAAAAAGTCAATATTTCTAAACTTTGACTATGTATATAAGAAAAAATATCAAAATCTAAAATATGTAATAAATATAAGGTACAGCGTGACACACTTCATTGACCGTTGGACCGAGCGTGACATGTGAGGGCGCTGGACGGGGCGGGCTGCACCATGCATACATGCTATGCAGCTGCCTCTCGTGTCGCAGTCTAGCTATTTTGCGTGCAACAGCACTGCAGTGTATTTACTCCCTCTGTCAACTAACAACTTTCTTCAGTCAAACTTACTCCTCTCCGGTTCATGCGCCATAGAAAAAGTTAATATTTATAAACTTTGACTACGTATATAAGAAAAAATATAAAAATCTAAAATATGTAATAAATATAATTAGATTCACCATAACACATACTTCTATATTATATAAAATTAATATTATAAATTGATATTATAAACTTAGTTTCATACTCCCTCTATTCCCTTCAATAGACATCCCTCTGATTACTCCCACCGATTTTTCTGCTCACCCGTTGAGTTTCCATGTGTGAGTTTCTTGCATGCGGTGTGTAAAAACAAACGAGTTTGCTGCATGTCGTATGACAACTACCTTGGTCATAGATTCCTGCATTTATTACCGAGTAAATCAAGGCCAAATTCTATTTTCTCTTTTATTTTTCACTGCCAATGAACAACTACCTTGGACGTTTTTTCTCTCTTTCCCATTAATGCATGCATGCATGCAGGGGCGGGGGCGACGGTGAAGGGGTCACGTCGCATCCTAGCAATTTTTTTGCACTGACCGCATTGATCACGCACGCGGCTACGCCCGTTGCTTACACGCAATGCAGCGCACGCGGCTGCGCCAACGCCGGATTCCCACGCCGCCCTTCACGCTGAGCCCTCAATAAATAGGCAAAACGCCTTTGCCTCCTCATCTCATCTTTCCCCTCATCTTCAACCTCGAGCCCATCCCAGCCCCAAACCCCAAAAAACACTCCGGCGACCATGGCGACCTCCCCTCCCCCCGCTTCCCTTCGGAATCCGAAGTCAGCGACGAGGACAACCATCCGGACCACAAGCAGGTCCGGGAGCAGGAGGCGCCCACGCGCCCGAGGCGTGGCAAAAAGGGGGGCGACACAAAGCCCCGCCCTGCCCCTGGGCCTAGGGCCACATCGTCCACAACCCCCTCCCCAGCGTCGGCGGCAACCTCCCCGACGATGGCCCCTCCGAAGAGTACTGGAAGGCGACGAACAAGAAGGAGGATGAGGAGCTGTCTGCTTACGCCAAGTGGGACGAGAAGCAGGCCGCGCGCCTTGAAGAAAAGGCGGAAACGGGAGGAGGAGGACCGATGGGAGGCCAATCGCTAGGCCTTTCAGGAGGAGCAGCGGCGGCGGGAGCAACGGGAGAGGGCGGCGGCTTGGAATGCTGCTGCGGCGGCTTGGAGGGCGGCGGCACCGGCACCGCCCACACCGCCGAGGAGTAGGGCGGTGAGGTTGACCGACAGCCGGGCTAAACCCACGTAGTAGCTAGGGTTAGGGTTTAGCCCATGGTTTAGGCGCCTAGTTGCCCTTCCCTTCTATATTGTACCCCTTTTCTTTTATTGTAATGTTATTGGGCTATCTAATATATGTAATGTTATCTAATATATTATCTATCCCGTGTTTTACTCGTGCCCGCAATATTTATAATCTGTTATCACTCGACTTGTGTTTTATTGTATTGTCATTTGTCAAAACACCCAAAACAACAAGTGCATAAAACAAAAGACACAAAAACAAGTTCTCATATAATACTCGTGCAATATTTATAAAATGAGTGAAATTAGAAAAGCTCAAAAGGAAGAATAAGTTAACGTTATGATGGTTGATTATTTTCAAACAACACATGGTTCATTTTCGAACAACACATTTACAGATTTACATAAGTTAAAGGGGCGCCCAAGTTATGTTAATTAAATGGATGCCCTTGGCTTTCATTTATATATTTACTTTCGCACAAAATAAAAGATTGCGATCTGAGCACGACCATTTTGGCATGGGTATGTTCTATTTGGGCCTAGACTTTTTCAATCACTCCTCGTCAATTTTTTTTTTTAAGTTTTCAACCACTGCACACTGATAAAACCGAAGGAATACTGATGAAACTGACGAAACTGAAGGAACACTGGTTTCAAAAACAGAGCAGCTCAAAATTAGCCCGAATTTGTGTTGCATTTTATTCAAGCCAAAGATATAGACCATTACATCCATTACAAAGCATCACTCGAACACTGATTGCGCTGTCTAATGACTAATGATCAGGAGATAAACTAATCCAAGAGAAATTACACAAAAATAAAAAAAACGGCCATCAGATTGTCCTGCTTCTTCAATTCGATGATTTGCCTTAGCTGCTTGTTCATCTTCTTCAGCTCGGTCTTCACTTCCGCATCCACCGTAGTACCAGTGGAAATGGGGTTGCCACATCCCAATTGCTCCACCACGGATGGGTTTTCGAGCTCCCGGGATGCTACCTCCACCCCAATTCGCTCGATGTTCTCATCAAGCCACTCAAAATTCCCATATTTTGGTAGTTCCTGAAATCGCAGAGATGAACCCTAAATTCCAAATTCGATGAAATACATGAAATTTCGAAAGAAAAGCGAGAAATTGGCGCTCGGAACACTCAGATCTCACTTTTCCTGGCTCGGGCTTGCTCTCACACTTCACAAATTCCCGACCAATGTTGCCGTTCTTATCGGTGGATGTGACAGCCGCTTCAGGGGCGCGGTACGGGGGCAATCGGGGCACCTCCTCATCGGCACCGTACCATACCGAGGCCATGAGCGGAGGGAGGCTGAAGCAGAGCTAGACATCCCTCGCCGGTGTTGCCGCACTTGCTCGCCGGAGAAGAAAACGGAAGGGGATAGGATGCTGGAACGGTGGCGGGAGTGCTCGGGTACGGGGACGTATCGGGGCCAACGGATCTCTTCAACCACAGCGTGGGTCCCACGATATGAGGTGGACATCAGTTGAGTTCCACCGTGACGTGGAGACGCTGTGGGTCCTACTGTGCTCAGCTGATTCGAATTCGTTGACGGTCCCGTGAGGTTAAATGAAAGTGTCGCACGGGAGCTATTTGCCGCTTTAGAAGTGTCGCATGCGAGCTATTCTTTGCAACGATGTAGCGTTCCTTCCATTTCCACGTAAAGACGTCGTATTGGACTATAAGCCAAAAATGGTCAAAAAAAAAAAGTACATACAGTCGTAGTCAGCAGTACGGGTTGAAACTGTACGTCCCCTTCCTGCATGATTAACGCGTGTGTGATGCTACTCTCACTTCCTTGCGTGCGATGCTGCCTTGTGCTCTGCTCTACCAATTTGCAAATTGGTCTCTCGCTATTTAACCGCTATGCCTTTTTCTTTTGTATGGATCGATCGCTTCTCTTGATGGCTCCCTTCTCTCACATCCTACTATCTCGCTATTTACTCTAAATTAGCACATCAGTCCGAAAAAAACATTGAAATTGGTTTTCTAGATGGCAAGGTATTATTGTGTTGTTCAAGTTTGATTGCAAGAAGTTGGGAAAAACTACAGTAATTATATTGTCACCTTTGTGATTTCATGCCCTCAATTGTTTGTTGATATGCCTAAATATTGCAGTACACGAGTAGATACGGTGTCCGTTTGAGTATAGAACTGTGTATTTTAAATAAGATGAGCAGTATACGTTCCGGTTAATCGGAAAGTATGATTATAAAAAGTAGATAAGTACAAACTTCAAATGGGTGGAACTGTTAATGTTTAAAAAGATAGTAGTATACAAACATGATTGAAAGAAAATACATATTTAAAAAGTACAAATTTACAAAAGATGGAAGTATAGAAATTTAAAGAAAGAAAGTATGGATATTGAAAACTAGAAAGTATAGAAGTTCCAAAATGGGAAGTATAGTGTTCACTGCCTAGAAAATGAAAACAGCGAAGAGAAGTATAGAAATTTGAAAAAAGGGAGTATAGAAATTGCCCAAAGAAAAGTATAAAAGTTGCAAAATAGGAAGTACAGTGTTCGTTGACTAGGAAATGAAACCACCAAACAGAAGTATAGAAATTTAAAAAGGGAAATATGAAAATTAAAAACTAGGAAGTATAGAAATTGCAAAATGGAAAGTATAATGTTCACTGCCTATAAAATGAAACCAGCAAAGTGAAGTATAGAAATTTGAAAAAGGAAAGTATAGAAACTGCACAAAAGGAAGTACAGAAGTTGCAAAATAAGAGGTATAGTGTTTGCTGCCTAGGAAATAAAACTAGCAAAAAGAAAGTATAGAAACCTAATAAAGATAAATATAGAAATCAAAGAAAGGGAAGTATAGAAATTTCAAAAAGGGAAGTATAGTGTTCGCTACCAAAAAAATTGAAACCACGGACAGTATTCTTAAAATTACTCTTAAATTGTTTCAAATTTTAAAAAACTTTCTAAAGAAAAAAACCTACGCCTACTTTATAGCAATACAACGAGATATCCTTTGCATCGCGGTTCAAACATTATCGACAAATTATTGTCCATACCAAGGAAATGAAACCTGAGATAGTATTTTTAAAATTACTCGTAAACCATTTCAAATTTGAGAAAACATTATAAATGAAAAAGTTGCGCCTACACCATAGCTATCCAACTAAATATCATTTTCATCATTTCGACAAGCGGTTAAAAATAATCAATAAATTATTGTCTATTGTTTTTGAAACATCCGAATCTTAGTATATTCAAAATTATTTTTAAACTTTGGAGAATTTGAAAAAACTTTAAAAATAAAAAATGTGCGAAATTTCATTATATTTCGAACGCATCATGATTTGTTTCTTTCTCAACAGCGGTTCAAAAAATCGATTAAAGGGACGTTTTATGCTTGTTTATGTCAATTTCCGATTTTTAAAATTAAAAATTAAATGGTTTGGAATCAAAAAGATATAATATGAAAAATTTGCGGATTTTTTGTAGCTTTTCAATGGTATATCATTTACATTATTCCTATAATTTGTTTAGAAATAAGAAAAAAATTGTAACTTACATAAAACAGAGAAGTATCATGCTTGCAAAAAAGAAGTATGGAGATCTTAGATGAAGCTATATATAAATCGAACAGATGAAAGTATGGATCATGTATAGAATATACGCGCAGGGGATTCGAACTCAATACCTCAAAATAAAATCAAATAGACATAAACTGAGTGCATTTCCACTACACCAAAGATATTTATAAAAAAATATCATTAAACTTTTATTAGTACTACAAATTATGTAGTATTCTTCTTAAAAATATTTTGTGTGTCTATTATTTCTTTAAAATATAAAAGAGCAGCGTTCCTGGCATCTCAATTTATAAAATTTCACATAATGAAGTAGTTTCTTAAAAACATGGGTAGTCAGATTTTTTTATTTTAAGAGGTGGGGCCAATACCCAAAATGCCGAATTAAAAAGAGTTTGACTATTCTACATGAGCTTCTCTACATGGGTTATACTCCATAGGCTATGCTTTATGGGCTCCTTTTGTTGGGGATATACTTTTTGAGTATACCCATAGGACTCACTGACTAGGGTGACCCACTAACGGGTTAGAGTTTTGCTCCACGGGCGGCCCACTCAGGAAAATAAGACGGAGTCACTTCCGACTATGACAAGGCTGGAAAGACTTACCTACTTAGGCCTATAGTATTACTTGTAGTCAATGTTGTGACTAGTACCGACTCCGTAACGTAGCTAGATAGGTCTCTCTTATAACCCTAGGTCTTGGTGCCTTTATAAGCCGGACCTATGGAATCCTTTAGGGCAAAAATCATAGACAACCACAACCAACTCGCATAGGTGAATCTCTCTTCTAATCCGCTATAACATCCGGCTCTGCCGATATATTACTGGGTTGCTAGCACGATTAGGATCTGATCAACGCTGTCGGATCTGAACCTGGGTAAACTTGTGTGCTCACCACTCCATGAACACCGTACGGCTCAGACCCCATCATTATCAACGCTCTTAGGACCCATATGGCATACTTGTCATCAATCCGATGATAGTTGGAACCCACCATGGGACATATGACCTTCGAACCTTCATTCCAGGCGAAATATGCGTGTGCGGGAATCGACAAAACAATCTCTATCGGTCGCGTTCTCTATACCAGTGATGTCCCTCTCGTTCTTCTCGATGAGACCTGGATTCCGGTAAGGATCCCGTGACAACCTAAACCAACATGCCAATTGGTGAGATCGATATCTATCTCGGTTTCATTGAACCCGCCCAACCCATCCCTGAGATAATGATCTAGGCGGAAGAACAAACCCGATCTACTCTATATGCAGAGGCGAAAGAGTTCAAGGTGTCAGAAAACCCTAAACCCACCCAACCCACTCCTTAAGTGGAAGTAGAGGCGGAGGAAAAGTCTGAATCTGATCTCCCTAATGAGATCGGATATACGGATGAGGAGCACTACAAGAAATATGGCAAACTATGACCTTCTGATAGTGATCATGAATAAAATCGTCATAGATCTATGACGATTTTGCACTAGATAGTCATAAGCCATTCGAAGGGGTCAAAACCTTTAAAAATTAAGACGTTTTGATGTCAAAACTTCATATTTGCCATAGCTAAAATCTTCATAATATGGCGTATGTAGCCTACGACATTTATTGTAGCTGATTACGATGATTTAAATTGGTCATAACGTGTAAAATAGAATAAAGTTTAAATGAGTAAGCATTTGCCCCAGCATTTTCATCTATGTGGATTTTTTTGAACGGGGGAAGGGACCTGAAGGTCCTAGATCTGGCATTAATTAAAACAAAATTGATACAATACTGTAGAGAGGACCTGAAAGAAAAATAAAGTTATAGATATGTCCTCCTAGATTGCAAAAAGTACCCTAGAAGAAAAAGCAAAAAGCAATCGAGTCCCTAAGCCATCCTCGACCTCGCCGGCGATGCAAACGCCACCATCACCAGCCACGTTCTTGTCAATAGGCAAGATTGGAAGGGCCTCCCACTGGAGGTTGAAATTGGGGGTGTCGGAAATTTCCAACAAAGCCAACAGAGGCCGGAGGACCACCCTAGCCACCCAGATGCTTGCTGGATAAGATTGTGTAATGGGTCCAAAGCTCAAGCAGCGAGAAGAGGTCGATGCAGTAGAAGAAGATGGGACGCAGTCACGACCACCAGATCTCCAACTTCTATGCGAGCTCTCCGATCCATTGCAAGCAGCAACAAGACTAATCTCTCTATTGTCACCTCGCCGATGGAGAAAGCAGGGCGGCAGACTGCAACCACGGCCATCCAAGAGGTCGCCAAAGGCCTTGTGAAGAGGAGTTGTAGCAGAACTTGTCGCCGAAGCTTGCTTCCACCATGGAAGCTCCACCACAACACATGAGTTCATCCCGCAGAGCCAAGTCCGGCCAGAGGACTCACTCCACTCCTTGTTGTGCACCTTATTTAGAGGGATGTTTGAGCCCCGCATCCTTCCAAGCGCCACCGCTTGCCACCAGTGATGAGCAGCGACAATGAGGAAGCTCATGGCGCGACAGATCTGGCCGCCAAGACCGCCATCCTACCCCCGGACTCCATAAAGGAAGACGCCACCAGGGCAAACCCAGAAGCTAAACCTACATCTACTATGTACAAAGAGGGCCAGCCTCCTATTCCATCTCCTCGCCGGCCGGCGAAGCCTCCGGAGATAAGGGAGGCAAGGGGCGGTGGTGGGGAGCTGAAGTCGACTCTCAAAAGAGATGGGAGAAAATGAGAGAGGTCCCTGGGGGACAGTTCTCTATGTGGCATGTCTATGTGTTAGTTTTTGCATATATGGCATACCTATGTGTCAATATTTGTTTCCAGGATAGCCCACAAATTAAACTCATGCGCGCGGGAATAATAAGCAAAAAAGGGGGGCGGATTATGAAAGAACATTTCATAATCCCTAGTGTTTTGTGTGTTAGATAACAATATCAAGGATTATTTAATGTGTGTTGAAGTGTTGCAGCTCTCTCTAGGGATCAAAGGAAAATGATTCTGCCTTTGGGGGGCGGATAATCCGCCCCCCCTTTTCCCAAATAGGCGCAAGCCCCAGAAGGGGGCCGGAGTTTTGGCCGGATTTTCCGGCCCCGCCGGATAATCCGCCCCTCAGGGGGCCGAATAATCCGCCCCTCATGCTCACGACCAAGGCGCAAGCCCCAGAGAGGGGGCAGAGTTTCGGCCGGACTTTCCGGCTAGGCCGGATAATCCTCCCCAGGAGGGGGCCGAATTATCCGCCCCCCAAGGTCTTCTTCAAGTTCCAAAGGCGCCAGCCCCAGAGAGGGGGCGGATTTTCTCCTCGGAATATCTGCCCTAGGGGAGGAGTTTTCCCAGGGGGCGGATAATCCGCCCCCAATCTTGTTCAATGGCCAGATCTAGGCAGGGGGTATTTAAGCCAGCCTCCCCCCTCCTGCCAGATCTCTTGGTTCATTCGAAAAAGTCAAGATCTGATCTGCAACCTTCATCCAAGAGAGCTCCACCTAGATCCACCCAAAGGCTCTGTCCCTTGGGGAATCGAAGGAGGAGAACTCGATCTTCATCATCAGCAATTTAAGCACTTCATCTCTGCTCCATTCAGTTGGAGAATCACCGATCTAGTATTTCTTGCAAATACCTAGATCCTTGTTTTGTTTATATTGATAAACCTTGTTCTTGTGACAGCTTGTTGTCATCTCGGGAGGCCCCAATTCAGTTGTGGGTGTGTGAGCCGGTAGCGCTGTGAAAGGCCCCGGTTCCCGCCTCGAAGGGTACCAATAGTGGGGAAGGTGGATCAGGCCTCTCGTGGCGAGATCCATCGGAGAATAGGGTGAGGCCTATTGTGGCGTGGTGGTCTTAGAACCGCCCACCCCTCTAATGCAGATGTACTTCCCTTAACAAGGAAGGAACTGCGGTAAAACAAATCCCTATGTCTCCGCGTGCTCCACTACGGTTCCCTCGCTCCTCTCTTTACGTGCTTAGTAGGTAGGGTTGCATATAGGAAAATTCTCGTAGTTACATATCTAGAGAATTTACTTTGTGTCAAGCTTAAAATTGAAAAAGTACTAAAAATTGGGTAGCACCTATTCACCCCCCTCTAGGTTCCCATACGATCCATTTCAATTGGTATCAGAGCCCCGGCTCTTATTTCAGGCTTAACCTCCTAAGAGAAGTATGGGTTCCAAGGTAGATGAGAGTGATGCTCCGGAGGTAGTCACCATGAACGATCTCAAGACGTTAGAAACAACCTTAGTGAGTTCAATGGAGGCTAAGATGGAAGAGATGCGTCAATTTATAATGCGTCTCTCCACATCCGCAGCATCACCTCCATCTAACTCTGAGGCTACCACTCCGCAATCCAAGGAAACGGGTAAAACCATTTCCAAAGATAATGAAGTGGTTGGTGATGACACAAGCAAGAGCTCCTCCTCGAAAAAGGATAGTGGTAAGGATGCATACAATGAGGTTTCTCATGTGTATTCTCCTGATCCGCGTATCCCCCACCCACATATACATAATAGGGGTGATCCACCCAAACTTTCAGCATCTACTTTTGCTCAATGGCAATTTTTGATGAAGTCTCATGTGTGCAGTTCCTCCATTGAGTTGTGGAAAATCATCGAAAATGGTCTTCATGTTTGAAACCCCAACAATATCCCAAGAAGAGAAGTTGTCGATAGCCAACTCAATGCTACAGCTCTACACATGATATAGCTTGGTGTGGGTGACAAAGATATGCCACACATTCAGCATCTTAGTACAGCTAAGAAATCTTGGGATGCTCTCACCGAGCTCTTCATCGGAAATGAAAGTATGAGAAGGAATAGACATGATGCTTTGAGCAACGAAGCTGAAGGATTCTATATGTTGGATGGAGAAAACCACGAGGACATGTGTAGGAGGCTCAAGGCAATAGCCACAACTTTCAGAAACCATGGTGCCGCTCATGTTGATGATGCATGGATAAAGCGCAAGTATGTCAGTTCTCTTATGCCATTTGAGCCCACATATTTGAAAACTCTCCAAGGTAGGCATAACTACCACTTCATGACATCCAATGAGGTAATGCAAGAAATGGCCGCTTTCAAAGTGGCCGCCAAGAATGCCGAAGATGCTCGTGCATGAGCTATGGGGATGCAAAAGGGGGTCAACATGGCCTTGAATACTAGTGTGATTGATCATGATGAATATGCCATAGAAGGTATGGACTGTCCCAAGGATATAAAAAGGATCCACGGACAATACTTGGCTCCTTATGCTAGAAACTTTTGGAAAGATCCGGCCAAGGCTATAGCTGAACTAGAACGCAAGAGTGGAGCCTATGGAAGAAAGGACAATGGTACCAAGCTGAGAACATGTTTCAACTATGGTGTCCGACTGCACTTTGTAGCTAAGTGTCCATATCAAAGTAGGGAAGATAATGGAGGAAGACTTATTTTCAAGGACAAGTCAAAGGCTCCACGCAAGAAACAGTTTGTAAAGAAGAATGCTCCCTTCAAGAAGCAACCAAAGATTGTTCTAGTGGCTCAAGAAGAATATTCTTCGGGAAGTGAAGATGAGGACGAGGACAATAGCTCTCAAGAGGTGGCTTCTATAGCCACCACATCTACATCAACATCTCTCTTCGACTCTCCGAACAAAAACATCATCAACAAGAATGCTACTTGTCTCATGGCAAGAAGCTCCGAGGTAACTACTTCTAACTCTTCTTTTCCTAAGGCTATGATTGACATGGATGATCCTACTAGTCTTAAGGTTAAAGAAGACATTATTTCTTTGGATTACTTCTACACTAACTTTCAAGGTGAGCACAAAATATGCTTTGAAGCTCTTATGGATCAGCTAGCCCAAAATGAAGCTCTCCTCGAAGAAAAGGGCAGAATTGAAAGGGAGGATGCAATGGAAATTACATCCTTAAAAAATGCTCTTGAAGAAGAAGAAGCTCGGGTCTCTCTTGAAGATAGGCTTGAGTCCATTGAGGAGTCACATGAAGAAATAGTGGCTAAACTTGTTAAGGAACGTGACAATGCAGTCACCAAAGCAAAGAAGTTAAAGAAGGAAAAGATTGACTTTGGGGCTGCTCATGATAGACTCTCTGAGGAATTGGAGAAACTTGACAACGCTCACAAGGCGTTGAAAAACGATTTCTCCATTCTCAATGAGTCACATGATCAGCTCCAAATTCGATTGGACAAGTATGATGTTCCTAGCACATCCAATTCAGCATATAGTCACAAGGAAAATGCTAGTGTGGAAAAAGAAGTGGTCAAGGACATCACTCCCAAGGATAAGGGTGTTCTTGATGAAGTTCTTGGCAAGCAAAGGTCAAATCATGGTAAAGAGGGACTTGGGTATATCACCAAGTCCAAGAAAAAGAAAAACAAGAAGAACAAGACCAAGAATGTGCAATAAAAGACAAGCACTGCTGAGAAGAATGTCACAAAAGACAAAACTAACAATATTGGTTTTGTAGGGTCTCACAATCCAAATTATGAACTCTTTTGTGATGATTACGACGATGTTTATGCTTAGTATGTCGGTCCCTTTGATGAATACATTGCTTGGTCTATTTGGGTTCCAAAGACCCTTGTTACTAACACGAAAGGACCCATTGAAAAATGGGTACCTAAAACCAATAAATAATTCTCTTGCAGGGCTATGCTTTCGGTGGGTCGAAATGGGTGCTGGATAGTGGATGCACTAGTCATATGATCGGAAGCAAGGAGATCATCATGGAGATGCGTCCAAATCATGATAATATTACAGTCTCCTACGGTGATAAGTCTAAATCTCAGGTATTGGGTCTTGGCAAGGTTGTGGTTGCCGACGATATCTCTCTCGTGGACGTCATGCTTGTTGAGACCCTCGGTTACAACCTTATTTATGTTCGTGCCCTTGGCAAGATGGGTTTTGCTATTTTTATCGATGATGATTTGGTGGTACTCTTGTGGAGCAGGTATCTAAAGGTTGCTTTCGTTGGGTACGTCGAAAATGACCTATATGTGGTGGACTTTTCGGGGAAAACCACCTCGGGTCCGATGTGTCTATTCGGAAAGGCCGACGTGGGCTGGTTATGGCATCGCCGTTTAGCCCATGTCAACATGAGAACTTTGCAAAGTCTCCACAAGGGTGGCCACATCCTTGGACTAAAAGACAATGTCTCCTTTGCCAAAGATCATGTTTGTAGGGCTTGTGTTGAAGGCAAAATGCATGACTCTCTCCACAAGAGGAATACTATTGTGTCTTCAAAGAGGATCTTCGAATTACTTCATGTGGATTTATCTGGTCCTCGTTCTCATGCAAGTCTTGGTGGGAAGAAATATTGCTTGGTCATTGTCGATGATTACTCAAGATACATATGGGTCAATTTTCTTCAAGCTAAAGAGTGAGACTCAACAAACAGTCATTGACTTTGCCAATGAAGTTCAACGTCAACACAATGTTCCTATCTTGGCAATAAGAAGTGACGACGGCTCCGAAATCAAAAACTACACTTTGAATGAGTTTCTAAGCGAAGAGGGGATTAGACATCAATATTCCGCTGCGTACACCCCTCAACAAAATGGTGTAGCCGAGAGGAAGAACCGGACTTTGATGGATATGGCAAGATCAATGTTGGCTAAATTCAAGTCTCCTTACAATTTTTGGGCTGAAGCCATATCCACTGCTTGTCACTCATCGAACCGGCTCTACCTCCGAAAGATTTTGGACAAGACTCCATATGAAATACTTACCGGTAACAAGCCCAACATCTCATACTTGAGGGTATTCAGGTGTAAGTGTTTCTTTCTTATTAAAGGTGTCCGCTTGTCTAAATTTGAGTCCAAGGCTTTAGAAGGTATTTTTGTTGGTTACGGTGCCGAATCCCACACTTATAGAGTCTACAACAAGCTCACTGGGATTGTTGTAGAATCTTGCAGTGTGGAGTTCGATGAAAATAACGGCTCCTTTGTAGGGCAAGTTGATGTTTGTGATGCAGATGTTGAAATACCCCAAGATGCCATAAGAAGAATGGGCGTGGGATTTTTCTGCCCCATTGAGGAACCCCTTGTGGCGGATCAGGAAGGACAATGCTCCACTCAAGTGGAACCCTCATCTACACAAGATCAACAAGCTCCTTCTGTTGGAGAAAACTCTGCACCGACACCGTAACCCTCTGAAGATCATCAGTCTCCTGGAAAAGATGGTAGTCCCAGGCCGGACTATCCGCCCCCTACAAGGGGCGGACAATCTGCCCCTGGCACTCCAACTTGTTCTAGGGGATCCAAAGAAAAATACAACAACCAAGAAGACTCTAGGCCAGATTCTCCGGCCCCCGAGGGCGGATTATCCGGCTCTGGATCTCCCAGTTCTGTCAGGCATTCTCAGGAAGAGGAAACTGGTGCCTCATCTCCCATGCCAGATAGTCTGGCCCCACCAAGGGGCGGATTATCCGGCCCTGAAGAACAAATTCAGCAGCAAGCTCCTATTGTTAACTCAGATCAAGATCAAGGGCAAAGTAGTGGACAAGACAAGGATACAAATATTGAATCAACTCCTTCTAGAAACAATAAGGACATTGAGGCTCCTCACAAGGCCCGTGCTGATCGGAACCTTGAACTAAGGGGTCACACTCTTAACAAGGTTGTTGGTGATCTACGAAGAAGGGTGTCTACTAGAAGAGAACTTGCAAGCTTCTGTGATCATCAAGCTCACATTTCCATGCTTGAACCGAAGAAGGTCTTTGATGCTCTTGAAGATCCCGATTGGGTTGTTGCAATGCATGAAGAATTAAATAACTTCGAGCGCAAAAAAGTTTGGAAGCTCGTAGAGAAACCCAAGGATTGCCGCAATGTTATCGGCACCAAGTGGATTTTAAAAAACAAACAAGATGAAAATGATATTGTTGTGAGGAATAAAGCAACAATCGTGGCTCAAGGATTCTCTCAAGTGGAAGGAATTGATTTTGGCGAGACTTATGCTCCTGTGGCTCGTCTTGAGTCCATCCGTATCCTTCTTGCCTATGAAGCCCATCATAATTTTAAATTACAACAAATGGATGTTAAAACTGTGTTTCTTAATGGTCCACTACATGAGTTAGTATACGTCAAGAAGCCCCCGGGTTTTGAGGACCCCAAATTTCCAAACCATGTCTACAAACTCGATAAGGCGCTCTATGGACTTAAACAAGCCCCACGTGCGTTGTATGAGCACCTTAAAGAGATTTTGTTAGACCGTGGATTCGATCCCACTCTTTTTACTAAGAAGGTTAATGGGGAGCTTTTTGTATGCCAACTTTATGTAGATGACATTATTTTTGTCTCTACTAACCAAGCTTTTAACGATGAATTTTCAAAGCTTATGACTGACAGGTTTGAGATGTCGATGATGGGTGAGTTGAGGTTCTTTCTTGGATTCGAGATCAAACAACTTAGAGAGGGAACCTTTATTAATCAAGCTAAGTACATCCAAGATATGCTCAAAAGGTTCAAGATGACGGATCTCAATGGCGTTGCTACTCCAATGCAAACAAAGTGTCATCTTGAGCTCAATCCCAAGGGTAAAGACGTGGACCAAAAGGTATACCGATCCATGATCGTCTCTCTCCTTTACCTTTGCGCATCTAGGCCCGATATCGTGTTAAGTGTAGGAGTGTGTGCAAGGTACCAAGCCGCTCCTAAAGAAAGCCACTTAGTGGCGGTAAAACGAATCTTCAGATATTTGGTTCATTCCCCGAATTTTGGATTATGGTATCCCAAGGGTTCAAGTTTCTCTCTATGTGGTTACAATGATTCAAATTGGGCTGGTGACAAAGATGATAGAAAATCAACTTCTAGTGCATGTCAATTCTTGGGCAGGTCTCTAGTGTGTTGGTCTTCAAAGAAACAGAATTGTATTTCACTCTCAACCGCTGAAGCTGAATATGTTGCTGCTGCAAGTGCTTGTACACAGTTATTATGGATGAGGCAAACTTTAAAGGAATACGGTGTCAATTGTGACAAACTTCCTCTATTATGTGACAATGAAAGTGCTATCACATTTTCTTACAATCCCGTGCAGCATACAAGAACAAAACATATTGAGATTCGCAACCATTTCATTCGGGATCATGTTGCTCGTGGCGATATTGCCTTATCCTTTGTGAGCACGAAGAACCAACTTGCTGATATTTTCACGAAGCCCCTTAATGAAGCAAGATTTTGTTATTTGAGGAATGAGCTAAATATCATAGATTCAAGGAGTTTGGCTTGACTACCATTGCACACTCACTTGCTCTTATTCATGTATTTGGTTTAGATGCGGGCATAGACATAGGGGGAGTGTGGTCCTAATTGATTGGGCTAACCCTCCCCCATAATGCTGAAAGCAAGAAAAATCATTTCCCTTAATATCACTTTGTGATATGTGGGTCATCGATGAGCATTGGTTTTGAACTCAAGATACATCTTCGCGGTGTCATGCCATGCGCTCCAACATGGTGGCTTCGGCCACCGCCCTCTTCCTTGAGAAGAGTTGGTTCTAATGGCTCTCTTTTCTTGCATATTTCTTGTTCATATGGAAAACACACTCAACTTTGGTTTTTGTTTGTTTTGGTTCTTGCAAATTTGGGTGTGTAGTACCATCTCAGTTTGTTGCTCTAAACCCAATCCTTCTTTCCGTCCTTGAACCATATATTCTTGCACACAAGTCCTCTATACACCAGCAAGGGGTTTTGCAAGGGTGCTCTATTGTTAACAAAACATTCAGAGGGGGCGCGGACTATCCGCCCTAAGTGGGGGGCGGATTATCCGCCCCGGGCGAAATCTGCCCTTTAAAGGCTGGGTCAGGGAGGACAGGCTCAAACAGAGCAGCCAACCGTCCCCCAACCCCAGCTCAGCCCCCAGCCGCCGCCAGAGCCTCCGCCCCTACCGGAGTCGATTTGACCACCGGATTCTCCGGGCCCTCCCCGGATCTTCTTCACCTCGCCTCCGGGTATCTTCTCCTTCCGCGATTTTCCTCCAATGAGTGAGGGTAACTCCCTCATCTCTCTCCTTTTGTATGGGATGCATTTTTTGGTGGAAATCTCGTTGTACAAGATCCTTGGTGATTTCCTTGCTTGCTAGAATCAGTAGAATTGCAAATCTAGTGCCCGATCTGTTTTGCTATGGTAAATCTGGGCCGTTCCAGAAATTTTCTGCGGGGTGCGGATTATCCGACCCTGCCAGGGCCGGATAATCCGGCCTGGAGATTTACATCTGGTCTGGTTTGGTCCTTTTTCCTGCAATGCAAATCTTTGGCGTATGGATTGTTTTTCTACTATTTCTACACTTTCTCCTGGACTTGTGTGTGTGCTTATCCCCATGCTATCCCTCTCTTGCTTTTCACAGGTGGTTCCAAGCCTACCAAGACCTTCTCTCGTCGTTCCCGTGCCCGTTATCTCAAGCCCACTTCAGAAGGGAAGTCCAGTGACGAAACCAAAGTTAGCAGAGCAGCAAGAGAGGCTGAACGGATGGCAGAGGCAGGAAAGAAAACAAAGAGGACGACATCTCGCAAGGGCAAACAGTCTCGGCCCAACTACAAGGCTATGGACAGTATTCAGTATGCCTCCATTCGCCAGACTGATTACTGTGATGAGGCTGACAGTGATGGTCCCCCCGAGGACTCTATGTTTTGGAATGCCCACTTTCGGGCTATTCATGATGATGTGTATGCTACCCTCAAGCTTCTCCCAATGCACCCCATCAATTTGACTGAGGCTCAATACAAGGCTAGGATCCTTGAGGCATTGGATGTGACCAACAAGATGGGGCTTCACCACCTTATGACTATCCAATGCAACTATGATTCCTTTGTGGTGAGGCATTTTTTCTCGACACTTGTGATTTGCGGTGATGAGCACCGTACTATGAAGTGGATGACCGGGACAACAATGATTCAGTCGGACTTCCGCATTTTTGGGCAGGTTCTTGGTTATGCCTTCCATGGACGTGATACCCCTTCTAGCCACCGTATCATTTCTCCACTGTATCCATCCAAGGATACTGTGCTGTTACTTGCCTTACTCCTGATGGTGTTGCTGGTACTTTCGCTGGTCTCTCTCCCTTATATGCTTCCCTTATTGGCATATTTAGGGATTGCATTTATCCGAGTGATGGCAACAATGACAAGATCCATGGCCATCTGGTTCATCTCCTTGCTTTTTCTCACGAGTGTGCCACCAACTCTGGTTCAGCTACAGGCTACAAACTGGATGTCATGGACTACATATATCATGAGATGACGGATGCTATGATCAACACGCTCTCTATTCCTTATGCTCCTTTCAGTATGATGCTCATCAAGCATATGTTGCCCCATGAGGACTTTGGCACTGCTTTGGATGGGGTTCACAAGCCCAAGAAAATCTACAATAAGGCTCAGAAGACCCATCACCCTTCCACTTCCCCTGAGTCCTTCATGTGTGATGCACGGGCTAGTGGTCGTCGTTCCACGGTGTCCCCAATGGCACGCGAGGTTAAGAAGCTCACTTGGTTCCAGCGGCACATCCTTTGCATGGGCATTGACACTCACAAGGGCCAATATGAGGCGTACCGCAGGGATCATGAGAGGGATCACACTCAGCAGCTTATTCTTCACCATGTCTCACGTGCCACCGGCCATCCACCTCCTCCCACTACTCCGGAACCGTATGCTCAGTGGAACACTTCAGGGATCAACTATGGTGAGCTCGAGAGTTGCCTCTTTCCTCCACCTCCGAGGGCACCCACTCCTCCAGCCGATGACGATGATGATGAGTATGATGAAGAGGAAGGGGATGGAGATGACTACGACAAGGATAAGGAGGCGTGATCTTCAGGGGAGTTAGCATCGCTCTTCTTCCTTTTTGGCGTTTTGATGCCAAAGGGGGAGACGTAGTTCTATTAGGTCTCGTGGATTTGCAAGGGTCGGGCGCAAGCACTTGTCTTTCCATTTTTTTATTTGCTTGCTTGTGCTCTTTTTAGCGTGAACATATTTGCTATTTGTGCTTGGATTATGTAAGACTATGTCGTGCTCTACTATGTTTGGTTTTCTGGAATCCCGGATTTATATTGTGGGTCTACTCTCATGGAATTCTAGATTTATCTATGGAGTATATTTGATGGCATATGGAATCATGGGATTATCTAGTGTATGCATCAATATTGTGGGATGTGCTTGGAGTCTAACAATCTCATTATTTTCTTTGGCTATAATCACATCTCGGTGGTATGACCTTGTTTCCCAACCCAGCTTGTTTCAATTATCTTTGATATGAAAGTTGTGTTCTCTCTAGTGTGTGTATTTGTATTCAAATGCAAATTGTAAATATGCACACATCTAGGGGGAGCTTCTTTCATTTTTGTTAAGGTGGCTTTAGCCGGTTTCATTGAAAATCCTAGTATTGTCATCTAACACCAAAAAGGGGGAGATTGATAGAACATTTCATAATCCCTAGTGTTTTGTGTGTTAGATAACAATATCAAGGATTATTTAATGTGTGTTGAAGTGTTGCAGCTCTCCCTAGGGATCAAAGGAAAAGGATTATGCCTTTGGGGGGCAGATAATCCGCCCCCACCAGGGGCGGTGTGAGATCAAGCACATGGCTTAATAGGATTGATAGGATACTCATACCAACAAGTTGCAACTTCTTTTCCGAAAGCTCATTCGAAAAGAACTCTAAGGTTAAGCGTGCTTGGCCTAGAGCAATTCTAGGATGGGTGACCGATCGGGAAGT
>JAJUPC010000031.1:907500-920000 GCA_023614405.1 Avena insularis | reverse complement strand
CACTTTCACCACAACATTTGATACATCCGTCAGGAACAAATCCTGAATTCACCATACTCAGTATGCGGATAATCAATCCTAACCTTTCAATTACACGCCCTAGTATAAGCACCTCTCCTGTGAGTTTGGCCTCCCAACCATGACCACTGTCATCTTGGGTACTGCACAGGTGGACAATCTTCACAAGGTAGCCTCAGCTCAGACCTTGGCCGTGAGGGAACTAATACTAAGGTATATAAGTTTCCAGTCAATCCCTACCCAATCTTCGGGTATTGTGGTTGTACGATAAAATTGGAATGGTATCTCATCCAGACAACCATCAGTTTTATAGAAGGCTAAGGCTCATGCCTCAACATTTTCATCACCAAAATCATCAAGTGTTTGGACACACATGTCCAAAACATTTCAATAGAATGATCCATCATTCCAAGGTTTTCATAACCATTTTCACCAAGTATTCCCATCTAAAGTTGATCAAGTTTTATGCTTAGCACTAGAATCTACAAGTGGGGGTAGTACTAATGAGGGGTGGTAAACTAGTGGAGTTTCAACTAAGTACAACCTTATATCTTAGGATGATATCAAGGTTTCTAACTTAGGCCAAATTTTATGCTCTTTATGCAACCTTCAGATAACTTTCTAGTATCTACCAAACTCTTAAGCAAACTCTAAGTAAGAGCTTTGATAAAGAAATAAAGTAAGAAGCTTGCAAGTAAAACTAGGATTGGTTTATCAAGTGGATATGATCACATATGCTTAAGGCATATAGTGGGCATAGTAACAAGTAGTGGTTTGCATAGGTATAGTCTCAGCTTGCACATTCAACTAGTAGTATTAGGCTTGCATCAGTGTCAATATAAGCTTGCTACATTGCAAGTGTTAGCTTGCAAGGTTACTAGCTTGCCTTGTGCAGAGCAGTGGTTGAAGTCCTCCTCGGCTTCTTCTTCGTAGTATCCTCCTTCCTCCTCGTATCCTTGGTCGGTACTAGCGTCTATGAATAAATACGAGGTACACAATCACCAAACAATACTTAACTACTTGCAATCATCACACACAAGGGTCCTATAGATGATCTAGCATCATCTCTAACATTACAAGGTTAAGGCTTGGTTTAATTCCTTTTATTTTTAGAAAATTAATTTCTACTCATTGAAAAACTACTTAAGATTTAATATTCTCCAAACCAAACATGGGATCATGTTGACACATGTCATCACCACATATTGTAGTCCATGGGAATGTGATTTAAAGTGGTGTCACAATTTAATAAGGTTTTACCCTTTTATTTTAATTAAATAAAGTGACTAGAAATGCCTATGTAGCATTCTTTTATTACTTGAACATTATTTCTATAAGTAAACCTATATATTTTCTGAAAGGTATGGTTCAATGTGATTTTTGAGAGTTGGAATCAACTCAAAAGCTATTATGGTTTAAATTTGAAAAATGTTTGAATGCAGAAAAGCTTCTGCCTTGTTATTTTTACTAAGGATGATCTCAGATCCAAATGACTTGAATCCAACGGGCTTGGATTCAGCATTCACAGACCTTTCCAACAAAATTGGTTTCATTCAAAATGGTGCACTGAATCGATCTGGATTGATTTTTGAAAATGGGTACAGAAGTGTGTTTGAATTAAAAAGAAAAAGATCTAATTCAAATCACTGGGCTGCGCGGGAAAAGATAATGGGCCGGCCTGCTAAGCGCAGTGCTCCCGCAGGCTGCTTAAGTGGGTGTCCCCACTCGTCAGTGACACGGGGCTGGGCGAAGCGGTATGGGGCAACGTGGATCGTTCGATCTAGTTCTAATCCAACGGCTGAGGGTCATCGTCGACGCGAGACAGCTTCGGCGAGAACGAAACCTAGCGCGGCCAGTGAGGGTCGCTGGGGGCTCACCGGGGTACAGGCGAGGGTCGGCGAGGCGGGCGAACGACGAAGTCGACGACGGCGAACCTCCTGGTACCGGTGGCTTCTCCTGGGGCGGCTCCAATCGCTGGTACCCTTCTTCTCCGACAGCGGCAGGCTCCAGTGAAATTCCGGCGAGGTGGTGCTCGCCTTGCTCTAGGAATGGTGTGGCACGATCAGTGAGGAGAGGGGAGTGAGATGGTGTGAAGAAATCGTGCGGGGGTGGCCTCTATTTATAGTCGAGCGAGGGGATCGTCGGGGCACACGGTGAGCTCGTCGGGGGCGACGTTACAGGCGGCTAATGGCATGGGCAAGGGTAGGAGACGGTGCTATGTCTCCTGGCGATGCTCAACGACATGGTCGCGAGGCATGGGGCGGTGTGGTTTGGTCTGGAACGGCCGGTGCTCTGCTGGCAGGCGTCTTCGGGACGGCGGTGGCTGTATGGCACGGGGCGGCAAACGGGGATGTCTGGCGGTCCCCTGGGTCGGTGGTGATCGTGTGTGCGCGCGGTGAGGGCGGCGCGCGGTCTGTGGACGCTGGTCGAGGGTGGCGCTCTGGCGCACGCTCGGCATGGTCTGGGTTTGGCTTGTGCACGTGGTCCAGGGCTTGGCAACGCTCGCGGCTGGGACAGTGGGTGGCGGTGGACGGTGGGTTGCCTCCTAGACAAGGTTGGCACGGCTAGTTCTTCCTCTAGCCTGCTGTCGACTATGGGGTGGCATTGAGGTGCTCGGCTGTTCACCATTAATGACAATGGCAAGCTCACAGGGGTGCTAGTGTTGGGCTAATCTTTCTAGATGATCTACTGAGTTGTGTGTGAGCTAACTAGGGAACAAGTTAGGCAAGAATCACTGCACACACTAGTGTTTGATGTTTTGTTTGATTTGTGTCTCCAACCTGTTTGATAAAATGGCCGCATGAAATCAAGTTTTGAATTTTGAAATGAATTTTGGTGGGTTTGCTGGATTGGTGCTGGTGAGTCTGCAGATGCTTGGATTTTGAAAGTTGAGCTTGTTTGAGTGGTTTTTGAAAAAGTAGGATCTTCCCATATGAAGAAGATTCAATTTTGAATTGTCATTTAAACTATGCATTTGAAAGTTTCTGGATGATCACAAAGTGGGCCTTGATACTCTGTTATGAGTACATTCAAGGGGTGCAAAGATCCAGAAAAGTTTACATAGGTTCTGAAAGTTTGAGACAGCCAAAGTAGGCATGGGAGTTAAATTGGTCAAAATGACCATTCACTTAATATATTTGTTTTGATTTACTTGTCTTTAGGAAAAGTGTGGGAAATGTTTTAGATGATGTTCATTTCATCTAAGAAACATTTTACAAGCAATGGATCACACAAACAAGGTGGTTTTTAAAGAAATTCAAAATCCATGCATACACATATGCATGCATTCATGAGTTTATTTAGAAAAGTTTTTGTTAACCCTAATCTTGATGATTAGTGTTTGATGATCTAGGTTTGGTATTTTTGGGATGTTACAAACCTTCCCCCCTTAAACAAAATCTCGTCCCGAGATTTGAAAAAGTACGAAAAGATTACCTAGGATTTGAAGAGATCTGAAAACTCCGTCCTAATGTGATCTTCGCGCTCCCAGGTAGCTTCCTCTTTTGTGTGGTTGCTCCACTGAATCTTAAGAAACTTGATGCTTCGGGTTCTGGTAGTTCGGAAGGCTTCTTCCAATATACGGATGGGTACTTCAGGATAGGTTAGGTCATCGTTGATCTCTATGGTCTGGTGATCAATATTCTTGAACACTTCGGTCTTCTCGGGGACTTCGAGACATTTGTGAAGTAACGAGATATGGAACACATTGTGCATAGTTGACATCTCTTCAGGTAGTTCCAGTTGATAAGATACTTCTCCTCGACGGTTCAAAATTTTGAAAGGTCCGATATATCTGGGGGCTAACTTTCCTTTGAGTTGGAAACGCTGCATTCCCTTCAATGGCGACACTTTCAGATAAACAAAATCTCCGATGTTGAAGGCGAGGTCTCGACGTCTCTTGTCGGCATAACTCTTCTGTCGGGATTGGGCGGTCTTGAGGTGCTCACGAATCTTGTGAACCTTCTCTTCGGCTTCTCGTAGAATGTCGGGTCCGAAAATCTGACTCTCTCCTACTTCCGACCAGTTCAAAGGGGTGCGGCACTTTCTTCTATACATGAATTCAAATGGGGCCATTTGCAAATTGGCTTGGTAACTGTTGTTGTATGAAAATTCTGCAAACGGCAGACAGTCTTCCCACTTGGATCCATATTCTAACACACATGCTCTCAGCATATCTTCGAGTATTTGGTTTACTCGCTCCGTTTGTCCATCGGTCTGAGGGTGATACGCGGTACTGAAATCTAGGCGAGTTCCTAAACCTTCTTGGACTTTCTTCCAGAATCTCGAGGTAAACTGAGTTCCTCGATCCGATACGATGTTCTTGGGGACTCCGTGCAAACTAACGATTCTAGCGATGTACAACTCTGCTAGCTTCGAACTCTGATAGGTGGTTTTGATGGGCAAGAAATGGGCGACTTTGGACAATCTGTCCACTATGACCCAAATAGAGTCATTTCCCCTACTAGAAGTAGGTAGTCCAGTGATAAAGTCCATTCCTACAGAATCCCATTTCCATTCCGGAATTTGCAAAGGTTGCAACAATCCAGCGGGTCTTTGATGTCCTGCCTTGACTCGCTGACATATATCACACTTGGCGATATAACTTCTGATTTCTCTCTTCATCTTATGCCACCAAAATTGCTCTTTCAAATCTTGATACATCTTCGTTCCTCCGGGATGGATAGAATAAAGAGTATCATGAGCCTCCTTCAAGATAACTTCTTTCAACTCCGAATCTGCTGGTACACAAAGGCGTCCTTTGTACCACAGAACTCCTTCTTCGTCCTCGGTGAATCCGGGTACTTTGCCTGTACCGATACGACGCTTGATTCCGTCGATACTAGCATTTCCCTTCTGCGCCTCTTTAATCTGACTGATCAAAGTGGGCTGAAGTTCTATGCTAGCCAAAAATCCTTCACTTACTAATTCCATTCGAAAATCTTCCATCTCTTTGTGCAAACTTGGTTGCTCCTTCAAAATCATGGAGTTCAAGCGGCACGGCAATCTGCTAAGGGCATCTGCTACCACATTGGCTTTACCAGGGTGATAGTGAATGTCCAGGTCATAATCCTTGATTAGCTCAATCCATCTTCTCTGCCTCATATTCAGCTCCTTCTGAGTGAATATATACTTTAGGCTCTTGTGATCCGAATAAATCTCACAACGATTTCCCATCAGGTAATGTCTCCATGTCTTTAGGGCTAGAACTACGGCTGCGAGTTCGAGGTCATGGGTTGGGTAATTTTGCTCGTGTTGCTTCAATTGTCGCGAGAGATAGGAGATAACTTTGCCTTCTTGCATTAGCACACATCCGAGACCAATCTTGGATGCGTCACAATACACATCGAAGGGCTTCGTGATATCCGGCATGATCAAGACTGGGGCTGAAATCAATCTCCTTTTGAGTTCTTGAAAACTCGCTTCACATTTGTCGGTCCATTCAAACTTCTTGTCCTTCTTCAGCAATTGGGTCATGGGTCTGGCGATACTAGAGAATCCTTCTACAAATTTGCGGTAATATCCCGCCAATCCGAGAAAAGCACGAACTTGGGTTTGAGTGGTTGGGGCTTGCCAATCTTCTACATCTTTCACTTTGGCAGGGTCAATGGCAATTCCTCCGGCTGATACAATGTGACCGAGGAATCCTACCTCCTGTAACCAGAATTCACATTTGCTAAAATTTTCATACAGCTGATGCTCTCTAAGGGTTCCAAGAATGGTCCTTAGGTGTAGCTCATGTTCTTCTTCTGATTTCTAATAAATCAGAATGTCATCAATGAAAACAACGACAAACTTATCCAGGAAGTCCATAAAAATCTTATTCATGAGGTTCATGAAATAAGCGGGGGCATTGGTTAGTCTGAAAGACATGACTGTATACTCATACAATCCATATCTGGTGGTAAAGGCAGTCTTTGGAATATCTTCTGCACGAAACTTGAGTTGATGATAGCCAGTCCTAAGATCAATCTTAGAAAACACCTGGGCACCGGTCAACTGATCAAACAAATCTTCTATCTTAGGCAAGGGGTACTTGTTCTTGATGGTGACATCATTCAACTTTCGATAATCCATACACAAACGGTTACCTCCATCCTTCTTGTCCACAAACAAGACAGGTGATCTCCATGGGGACGCACTTGGTTGAATCAATCCGATTTCCAACATGGAATCCAGTTGCTTCTTCAGTTCTTCTAGTTCTGACGGGTTCATACTATAGGGTCTCTGGGCTATGGGTCCTGTTCCAGGGATTAGTTCGATGATAAACTCGATATCCCGATCTGGGGGCATACCGGGCAAAACATTTGGAAATACATCGGGGTATTCGCAGACTATCCGAACTTGATCAATGGTAGGTTGGGCTAGACTCTTGTTACACTTGAATTGGAGAGGTAAGGTTTCAGATATATGCTCGGCCGATATTCCGGTGGTACTGGTCATGGTGATGGCTTTCTTGGCACAGTCAATCAATCCTTTATGTTTAGACATCCAATCCATTCCTAGTACTACTTCCAAACCTTTAGTTCCGAGTACTATTAGATTAGCATAAAAATCTATGACATGGATTCGGATAGGGACGGCCTTGCAAATTTGCCTAGCCTTGGTGGTTGATCCGGGGATTTGTACAATCATCACATGCTTCAATTTGGTTGGTTGAATTTTACTAGTGCAGGCAAATTCTTCGGTGACAAATGAATGCGATGCACCAGAATCAAACAACACTCTTGCAAGTACTGAATTAACAGAAAACATACCCAGCACGACGTCTGGCGCTTCCTGAGCTTCTTCAGCATGCATGAGAAAAAGACGGCGATTGTGGTTGAGTGAATTCCCTGGGGCAAATCTTCTCCCTGGCTGGACACGACGCTGCTGTTGAGCTGGGCATTGGCATTAGGGGTTGTAGCATTCTTCTTGTTGGGGCACTCGTTGGAATAGTGGCCTTTATTTCCACAGTCATAACAGGTCACTTGTGACTTGTCCTTAGCGGCGACAGGCACAGCATTGCTTCCAGTCCTCGGGGCAGTGTTGGGATTGGAGGTAGCATTGTTGGTGTTGAACTTGGGTGGGGCACGGGTGAAATTGCTAGAGTTGTCGGGGTTGTTGTGATTTCCTCCGGGTCTAGGGTTTCCACGATTGGGATAGGTTGGACTGGTCATAGGGGGTATGTTGGTTCTGGGGGCAAATCCTGGATATGGGTTGGGGCGATACTTTGGGGTCTGATGGGTTCCTGGTTGATGCATCATACGACGCTTGCGGTTCTCATTGGCCTGGTTGATCTTTCCTTCCATCTGGATAGCAGAGTCGACAAGGGCTTCAATATCAACAAAGGGGATATTGACTAACACTGTCTGCATCTCGTCATGCAGACCATTCAGGAATCTTTCTTTCTTCTTGGCTTCGGTGTCTATCTCGTCCGGGGCATACCTAGATAATGACAAAAATTTGTCACGATATTCCACTACAGTCATCCTTCCTTGCTTCAACTCCCTGAACTCGTCTCTCATTCTCTTGATCAAACCTGGTGGCACATGGGTTCTGCTAAACTTGACCTTGAATTCCTCCCAGGTCATCATCTGGCCTCCGGTCATTGCACGAACACTGTTCCACCATGCCCTGGCATCTCCGGCTAGATAATGGGTGGCAAACAGGACTTTCTCGTTGGCTTCCACTCCTGCTACTTCTAAGTTATTTTCCATGGTTTGCAGCCAATCATCGGCGTCTAGGGGTTCTTCTGACTTGGTGAAAACGGGTGGGTTGGTATTCTGGAAATTCTTGAGCTTAGATCCGTGGTTATCCTGATTTCCATGGCCTTGGTTGTTGTGGGCTAGCTGGGCTATCTGTTGCAGAGTAGCTAGGTTGGCTTGACGTTCCGCTCTTTCAGCTTCACGGTCAGAAGTCAACATTTGCAGGATCTGCAACATCGGGCCCGGGGCTGAACCACTTCCTCCACGTAGCATCTAAAGATTGATATAGATTATGAGGAAAGAGGGAAATTGCTAAGGTTTTGGGTTTTTGAAAAGTTTTTAGAGTTTGACTCAGGTTTTTCTAGCAACTTGCTTTTTCATTCATTCATTCACTCGATACAACGCACACCACAGCAAGGAAAAACAGATGGTTTTAAGAACCATTCTGGAAACTACGATCTGATGGGGACTACTACTCACTACGCTAGTGCTTAGTGCTACTACTCCTCGGAGTCTGTGGCTTCATCATCATCGTCGATGAAGGCGAAATCATCCTCATCAGTGAAGAAGTCCATGGCCTGATCCTCCAGAAAATCATCGTCATCGCTGAGGTAGGAGTAAGGGTCCCCACGAAGATCCTCTCCGGCATTCTCCCTTTCCTCTAACTGCATGTCTCTCTCGTGGATGGTCTCTTCCAGAGATGAGATGCGATGGCGAAGACGGGAAATAATGCGCTCCTTCTTGTCGAGCTGACGGCGGCGAGACTTGCGATCCTTTGCTAGCATGGCGATGGTCTGGTCCTTCGTCTTGATGATGGCAGACTTGTGGTTGTAATAGTCACGGCAGTTGTCCAACTCCTGCTGACGATCATACATCATGAAGCTAAGGTGGTCCAATTGAGTCTTCAGCTCGGGGTGGTATGGGGCTTCAAATGGTTGGCCATTTGCATCACGCCTTGGGAAAAACTCAAAGCGAGTACCCTTGATCTTATTGATGCTCTGCCCACACAGACGGGAAAGAGCTTCCTGCATTGCTCTGGCAAGTCCATCGAGCCAGTTGTTTTCCCTCAAGGTAAACTGAATTCCCTCCGCAGTGGGAGGTTCAATCTTTCCTCGGAGACTTGCAACAATTAGCCACTGTAGATCTTCTCCTCCTTGATCATTGAGCTGAGCTCCGAAGAACTCGGGGTGTGGACGTTCCAGAAGTTCCGAAAGATCCAGATCCCTCTCAAAGATAAGGTCTCCTCCATTCCCCAACTGATAAAACTTGTTGTACTTCACGTCCATCTATAAAAATAGAGGATGAGTAGATTAGCAGAGTGATCAAGTGTGTCAAAATTTTATGTATTTTGCAAGAGTTTTTGAGGAACATGAAGTTTTATTAAAGAATTAAAGAGGTAAGAATGAGAATAAGTTTTCGTAAATATTTTTGTTCTTTGGTTTTGAAACTAAGTTTTTGGTTCAACGTCCAATCTAACTAGGGTCTCCTATGGTTAGGATGGCTCTGATACCAACTTGTCAACACCCGGATTTTTCAATCCTAGATGCCTGTTATGCCATACATCGCAATCCCAGGATTACCATTTTTGCGAGACATAACAGAATTGGATACCATAGTACTTCATCCATTACAAACGATACATAAGTTCTTACACAAATAGGGATCTCATGATCCAGTTCTTAATACAACTTCAAGCAGCGGAATACGTAATAATAACGGTAGCGTAAGCGAAGCTCCATCTTCGGGGTCACAGGCAATGCTGACGATGGGAGATGATCCTAGTTGTCGTAACCTTCCTGGGGGCCATCTTCCAGGTACTCCTCTTCATAGTCTGGCCATGGGAATAGCCAGGGACAAAGCCATGATTACTCTTTAAGTACTCGCAAACTAAAACTAACAAGTAAGGGGGGTTTTGGATAATAGGACACTAGGCTCTAGGGTTGTTTTGCAAAAAGCCAGGTTTATCTCTACTAAGTTCCAAAGCTAGTCACAATTTTATAACTCCTAAGTGGGATCTTGTAATTCAGGTCACAACTCTGTTGTGGTCAAGTCAAAGTCTCAATTCATTTCAGAAGTCATTTTGAAAAGTCTGACGGGGGAACAGTATGGCCACTCCAACTGTCCATAATCATGAGACGCTATTCGAATAGTTTGACACTCTGCAGAGATTGTACACTTTCACCACAACATTCGATACATCCGTCAGGAACAAATCCTGAATTCACCATACTCAGTGTGCGGATAATCAATCCTAACCTTTCAATTACACGCCCTAGTATAAGCACCTCTCCTGTGAGTTTGGCCTCCCAACCATGACCAACTGTCATCTTGGGTACTGCACAGGTGGACAATCTTCACAAGGTAGCATCAGCTCAGACCTTGGCCGTGAGGGAACTAATACTAAGGAATATAAGTTTCCAGTCAAGCCCTACCCAATATTCGGGTATTGTGGTTGTACGATAAAATTGGAATGGTATCGCATCCAGACAACCATCAGTGTTATAAAGGGCTAAGGCTCATGCCTCAACATTTTCATCACCAAAATCATCAAGTGTTTGGACACACATGTCCAAAACATTTCCATAGAATGATCCATCATTCCAAGGTTTTCATAACCATTTTTCCACCAAGTATTTCCATCTAAAAGTTGATCAAGTTTTATGCTTAGCACTAGCATCTACAGGTGAGGGTAGTACTAATGAGGTGTGGTAACTAGTGGAGTTTTACTAAGTACAACCTTATGTCTCAGGCTGATATCAAGGTTTCTAGCTTAGGCCAAATTTTATGCTCTTTATGCAACCTTCAGCACAACTGTCTGGTATCTACCAAACTCTTAGGTAGACTCTAAGTAAGCATTGATAAAGAAATAAAGTAAGAAACTTGCCATAAAACTAGGATTGGTTTAACAAGTGGGTATGATCTCATATGCTTAAGGCATATAGTAGTCATATCACAAGTATGGATTTGTGGCAACAGTAGGGTATCTGGCAAGGATTAGCTTGCATAGGTCAACTTGTTTAGTAAGGCTTCCATAGATATAGTATCAGCTTGCATCAATATCAGTATAAGCTTGCCTTGTGCAGAGCAGTGGTTGAAGTTCTCCTCGGCTTCTTCTTCGTAGTATCCTCCTTCCTCCTCGTATCCTTGGTCGGTACTAGCGTCTATGAATAAATACGAGGTACACAATCACCAAACAATACTTATCTACTTGCACTCATCACACACAAGGGTCCTATAGATGATCTAGCATCATCTCTAACATTACAAGGTTAAAGCTTGGTTTAAATCTTTTATTTTTAGAAAAGTAATTTCTACTCATTGAAAAACTACTTAAGGTTTAATATTCTCCAAACCAAATATGGGATCATGTTGACACATGTCATCACCACATATTGTAGTCCATGGGAATGTGATTTAAAGTGATGTCACAATTTAATAAGGTTTTACCCTTTTATTTTAATTAATTAAAGTGGCTAGAAATGGTTATGAAGCATTCTTTAATTACTTGAACATTATTTCTGCAAGTAAAATTATATATTTTTATATATTCTGAAAGGTATGGTTAAATGTGATTTTTGAGAGTTGGAATCAACTCAAAAGCTTTTATGGTTTAAATTTAAAAAATGTTTGAATGCAGAAAAGCTTCTGCATTGTTATTTTTACTATGGGTGATCTACAGATCCAAATGACTTGAATCCAACGGGCTTGGATTAAGCATTCACAGTCCTTTCCAACAAAATTGGTTTCATCCAATTTGGTGCACTGAATCGATCTGGTTGATTTTTGAAGTTGGGTACAGAAGTGTGTTTGAATTTAAAAAGAAAAGGTTTAATTTGAATTGTTGGGCTGCGCGGGAAATTCTAACGGGCCGGCCTGCTAAGCACAGGGCTCCCGCGGGCTGCTTAAGTGGGTGTCCCCACTCGTCAGTGACACGGGGCTGGGCGAAGCGGTATGGGGCAACATGGATCGTTCGATCTAGTTCTAATCCAACGGCTGAGGGTCATCGTCGACGCGAGACAGCTCGTGAAGCGAAACCTAAGCGCGGCGGTGAGGGTCGCTGGGGCTCACCGAAGTGCAGGCGAGGGTGGAGGCGAGCGAGAAATCGGCGGCGAACCTCCTGGTACCTGTGGCTTCTCCTGGGGCGGCTCCAATCGCTGGTTCCCTTCTTCTTCGGCAGCAGCAGGATCCAGTGAAATTCCAGCGAGGTGGTGCTCGCCTTGCTCTGGGAATGGTGTGGCACGATCAGTGAGGAGAGGGGAGTGAGATGGTGTGAAGAAATAGTGCGGGGGTGGCCTCTATTTATAGTCGAGCGAGGGGACCATCGGGGCACACGATGAGCTCGTCGGGGGCGATGTTACAGGCGGCTAATGGCATGGGCAAGGGTAGGGGACGGTGCTGTGTCTCCTGGCGATGCTCAATGACATGGTCACGAGGCATGGGGCGATGTGGTTTAGTCTGGAACGGCCGGTGCTCTGCGCGGCAGAGGCGGCGTCTTCGACGGCGGGCGGTGGCTGTATGACACGGGGCGGCAAACGGGGATGTCTGGCGGTCTCCTGGGTCGGTGGTGATCGTGTGTGCGCGTGGTGAGGGCGGCGCGCGATCTGTGGACGCTGGTCGAGGGTGGCGCTCTGGCGCACGCTCGGCATGGTCTGGGTGCGGCTTGTGCGCGTGGTCCAGGGCTTGGCAACGCTCGCGGCTGGGACAGTGGGTGGCGGTGGACGGTGGGCTGCCTCCCAGACAAGGTTGGCACGGCTAGTTCTTCCTCTAGCCTGTTGTCGACTATGGGGTGGCATTGAG